>CAUYLG010047238.1:0-30773 GCA_963573385.1 Cacajao melanocephalus | reverse complement strand
TCAGTTAGAATGGCAATCATTATATATGTGGTATTCTTGAGTCATAATATGCAAATTTTACATGTCAGATACATGTGTATAGGGGCATAGACAATATTAGAAGGATATATACTAAATTACCATCAATGGTTACTACTATGGTACATTTATGACCATGAAGAGGTCTATCATTAAAATATAATTAAAATTTTATGATGGAAAACTTCCTAAACAACCACTTCTTTTGCCTTGATGGTTTTTGTTTGTTTGTTTGTTTGAGATGGAGTTTTGCTCTTGTTGCCCTGGCTGGAGTGAAATGCCATGATTTCAGCTCCCTGCAACCTCTGCCTCCCGAGTTCAAGCAATTCTCCCACCTCAGCCTCCCAAGCAGCTGGAATTACAGGCACTCACCACCACACTCAGCTATTTTTTGTATGTTTTTTGTAGTGACAGGGTTTCACCTCTTTATTAGAAATCTGACATTTTTCTCAAGAAGAAAATTTTAAATGGCCTATTTTTCCATTTCTTAAGTCCAACAAACACCCAACCCACCAAAATCCCCTTGGTATACATGATTGCCTTTAAAAAAAGTTGCAAAAACATTTCAAATAACTACATATTGTTTCCATTCAGATTCCCCAGTAGTTAACATTTTACATTTCCCTATCTTTTCAACCCCCTTTCTCCCATATAGATGTAGTTTTTTTTTCTAATCTGTTTGCCACTATGTTGCTGACGTTAATACTTCTTTAACCCTGAAATAAGGAGTCTGACTCCATTTTCTGATGTTTTACAGCTGATAGCTTTTAGACTTCTCCCATGACTCTTTTCCTCTGCCCCACATCTGAACAAGCTGATAAGAAAGATGTTCTTTCCTTTGGTGCAATTGGGAAGTTCAACCCATGGACAACCCTGCCTGTATGAAGGGCGCTAGTTTGGCCCCATCGCCTATCCATACCATAGTGAATACCTCAAACCCATCTTCTAACCTTCCTCTCTTGGACCTCTTTGGTAATCCTGCCCTGCTCTTTCAAGATGCATCAATTACGTAAGCAATACATATTTTTATGCCCTCTTCAGGTGTGTGCGTGGCATCATAAATCTCAATATGGTAACCAAATTCTAGGTGAGGGTACATTTTGCATCTGCAGAGTAGTCACAGCAAACCATAATAGAATCTTCTACATAAACACAGTATAATTATCAAAATCAGAAAACAAACATTGGTGCACTATTTACTGTTTAATCTACATAACAGATGTCCCTATTTGTCCCAGTCATGTTCTTTAAAGCCTAAGAAAATCTTGCATGGCACTATTAGTTAGATGGCATGTACTTTTAGCCTCTTTTATTTGAAATAGTTCCAGAGTATTTGCTGACATGGACATTTTTGAAGGGTACTCCTCAGTTATTTTGTAGGATGTTTCTCAATATGGGTTTGATGTTTCCTCATAATTAAATTCAGGTTGTGTTGTATTGGAAGTTCCCTTAGTTTCTGTTCATTGGCTTTGTGTGCTTTTTGCCCTAACAAAAAAAGGTTTTGAGTTTCTATTATTTCTTACATCTTTCAACTAGAAACTAATTCCAGTACAAATCCAGACTTAAGTTTTGAATATCCAAAGGGTGAGACCAGACTGCTGGACAATGTTTTCTATTGCCGTACTTATTATTAATTTTAGGGTGATAGAAGGAAGCAGTTATAGAGAAGTGGCATGCAAAGCTTTGTAAAGTTTTTCTCCCTTGAGCCAGGTTGCTTGAGATCTGGTGTAACAGATGCCATGTTAAAGTCTTCTCTTGAACAGTTTTGTTTCTGCCTCCTTATTAAGTTACCCTGCCTATCTCAAAGAGCTACCAAAAACTAAAACTAAGAGGACAGATGTGGTTTCTAGTCTTTGTAACATTTTTTACTAGGTGTTGGACTGATCAGTGGCTTTTGCATTTTAATGCAGGCATTTGGAGATTAAACATTTTCTTTTATAATCAGAAAATAAATAGGATAATGTTGTTTTTATTAAAGAAAAATCAAACCTACTCTTGGCCAAAACTGCTTCTTCCTAATTATGATTCTCTCCTTTGAAGCTCAGCTCTTGAAAGAGTGGTGACCACTTTATGTCCCCACCTCCTCATCTCGCATTTAGTTCTGCAGTGACCTTCTCTGTCCTCCCTATGGAACCTGGTCAGTTTTGATTACTTCCTCCTTTGGTGTTTGATTCAACATCTTATTTATTTTCATGGCTTGCTCCTCTCACCCCATAAATGTTGTGCTTCCTCAGGTCTCACACATGTCCCACTTATTCTCACTGTTCAATAACTCATACGTTTTTATAGCTTCAGATCCCACTTTTCAACAATGATATCCAGACCAATATCCTGGTCCGCTCTCCTAAGCTCCAGGATTTGAGGTCTATCTCCCTAGAGTACCACTCTACCTAAAAGTCTCACAGGCCACTTCAACCTCAGGCAGCAGCTCCTTTGACTTCCTTGTGTACTCAGTACCCAACTAAAACAATGAGTCTAAGATTCATCCAGGCATCCGAGTCAGAGAGTAGGAGTCGTCACAGATCCTTCATTCATTATTCACATCCAAGTCCAGTTGAGTCTGGCTCCCATATATTTCTGAGATCCAGTCTCTCCCTTCTTTTATATCCCCTCTACTACCTGGCTATTTTAGTGGTCTACTAATTGGGCAACCTGCGTCTAATACCAACTTCCTTTACCATATCATGACCAGAGTGAGCTCCCTAAAATGCAAATTTTATATCATCTGATTTTATAAGCTTATAGTATGTACTTTCTAAACTCAATCCATGCACAATAATATTCTAAACAAATCCCAAACATTTTATTATGGCATAAACTCTCATGATTATTTATTTTAGCTGGGCTACTTCTGCTCTCTAAAATTATTTTCTATACTCTAGCACGTTTATTCATTCAACAAATACTTAACCGTATCTGAGATTAGTATAGACAGTGGGGATATAATGGGGAGTAAAATCCCAGCAACAACAAAGTTCTTCACTTTGGGGAGTTTATTATTTTTTTCTCTATGGTCATATCAGATGAAATTTATGTACTCTCATCTCAACACTTCCTTCACCCAGTATCATCTAATTTCAGATATATCAAAACTACAAATCAGTGTCATACTTAGTGTATTTAACATTTAAAACAGATTCAATTTTGAAATTATTTAACTCTATTTAATAAAATAACTTCAGTAATAATAATTAATCATAAAATAAAACTAATAACGAGAAGAGAGGCAGATAGTGAAAATTTTATTTTGTTGAATTTCATATATATTATTCTAGTGAAATAAAATAAAAACACAAAGTAAAATTATCATTACGAGAAACAGAAAAGTAATGGATTAATCCTTCTTAACTACACTGATAGATTTTTTAAAGCAGGGGAACTCTTATATCTCAATATTAGCCCATTATAGGAATGTTAATGTTTTCTTTTTTCTGTTTTAGAGATTTGATTTCTGCAGATTTGTTAAGAACTTTATCAATGTTAGCTCTCATCATATATTCATTTTTAATAGAGAGTATAGCCAGATTTATCAATCTGTCTTTGCTCATAGTTGGTCAAAGAAGACGTTTTATTAATTCCAAAATCTAAAAAATTATTTCCAATTAAGACTTAAAAGCCTTAAGTGCAAGGACTTCATGACTAAAATACCAAAAGCAATGGAACAAAAGCCAAAACAGACAAATGGTATCTAAGTAAACTTAAGAGCTTCTGCACAGCAAAAGAAACTATCATTAGAGTGAACCAGCAACCAACAGAATGGGAAAATATTTTTCAATCTACCCATCTGACAAAGGGCTACTATCCAGAATCTACAAAGAAACAAACTTACAAGAAAAAAACAAACAACTCCATCAAAAAGTAGGTGAAGGATATGAACAGACACTTTTCAAAATAAGACATTTATACAGCCAAAAAACATGTGAAAAAAAGCTCATCATCACAGGTCATTAGATAAATGTAAATCAAAACCACATTGAGATACCATCTCACACCAGTTAGAATGGCAATCATTAAAAAATCAGGGGACAACAGATGCTGGAGAGGATGTGAAGAAATAGGAACACTTTTACATCATTGGTGGCAGTGTAAATTTGTTCAACCATTGTGGAAGACAATGTGACGATTCCTTGAGGATCTAGAACTAGACATACCATTTGACCCAGCAATCTCATTACTGGGTATATACCCAAAGGATTATAAATCATTCCATTATAAAGACACACGCACATGTGTGTTTATTGCGGCACTGTTCACAGTAGCAGACTTGGAACCAACCCAAATGCCCATCAATGATAGACTGGATAAAGAAAATGTGGCACATATACACCATGGAATACTATGCAGCCATCAAAAAGGATGAGTTCATTGTCCTTTGCAGGGACACGGATAAAGCTGGAAACCATCATTTTCAGCAAACTGACACAAGAACAGAAACCCAAACACTCCATGTTCTCACTCATAAGTGGGTGTTGAACAATGAGAACACATGGACACAGAGAGGGGAACATCACATACTGAGTCCTGTCAGGGGGGTGGGGGGGGTTAGGGGAGGAACAGTAAGGGGGGTGGGAGGATTGGGGAGGGCTAACATTAGGAGAAATACCTAATGTAGATGATGGGGTGGTAGATGCAGCAAACCACCATGGCCCATGTATACCTGTGTAACAATCCTGCACATTCTGCACATGTCCCCCCCAAACTTAAAGTGTAATTAAAAAAAATAAAAAAATAATAAAGAAAAGCCTTAAGCATAGTGAGAACTTTGGCATTGATCCATAAAATTCCCATTTCACTGTATACTTCAGAAATTTCAGTTCTACCTACCAGCTCTCAAATATCTCCACAATCAAAAGATTCCGGCTAAATATCTTCATGACCACATTTGTCATAAATTTCTACTATATTTAGTAAAAACCTGTTGAAGTTTTATTTCAACAAATTTTCTGTAAAAACTAGAATAACTAAAAGATATGAACAGTCACATTACGTGATTATTGTTTAAGAATGAGTGTCCAGTTAGTGAAAGCAATTGAAGCATTCAAATGCTGCTCTTTTGATTTCTTCTGACAATGAAAGACCATTCTCTTTTGTCATTTTTCCTCACGTTGTTTTTCACATTTGATTTAATTTCTCTATTTAAACATTCATTTTCTTACATTTGCTTGTTACATTGATGCCTTCCCTATGTCCAGGTGCTGATCTTTAAGGAATCGTTCTAAAGACTGGTATTCTACTGTGTATTGTTCAAGTCTGATCCTGGATGTTTGCATGTAAGTTTGTGATTGACTAACTTCATCTATAACTTCAAACAACAAAAGAGAGGACTCAGAAAAGAAAAATCCCATTCATCAGAGAGTAATATGTAACCTGATCTTTTTGAATCCATATTTCCTATTAGATCACACAGTACTTCCAAAGTTGATACTAACTTTTAAAATGTGTCTGTACTGCAGGCACAGCTCTCTAATGAGCATTTTAGCTTGTCTGGGAAAGTTTTTCCACTCTTATGTCTTCATTCTATAGCATTTTCCAGTGAATGAGGTAAGCCTAAAAATAATAATTTTTGCTTAAACCTCTAAAAAAATGACACACCTGAAGAAAAGTTTCCACTAGAATGATTTCTGCAGAGATTTAGAGAATGATTATTTATAAATTGAGAACTTGGAATTACTTATTATTTTTCTAAATACCAGTGAGAATTCTGGCCATAATTGCAACATAATTATATCCTTCAATATTGTGTATATGTGATGGTTAATATTAAGCATCAACTTGATTGGATTGAAGGATCCAAAATACTGTTTCTGCGTGTGACTCTGAGGGTATTGCCAAAGGAATATTAACATTTGAGTCAGTGGACTAGGAGAGGCAGACCCACCTTCAATCTGGGTGGGCATCATCCAATCAGCCGCCAGCATGGCTAGAAAAAGCACTGACTCTTTCAGCTTTCATCATTCTCCCATGCTAGATGTTTCTTGCCCTTGAACATGGGACTCCAAGTTCTTCAGGTTTCAGAATCTTGGACTTACATCAGTGGTTTACCAGGGGCTCTCAGGCCTTCAACCACAGACTGAAGCCTGTGCTGTTGGCTTCCCTACTTTTAAGGTTTTACGACTCAGACTGAGCTACTGCTGGCTTTCTTGCTCCTCAACTTGCCGACGGCCTGTCATGAGACTTTACCTTTTGATCATGGGAGTCAATTCTCCTTGATAAATTCTCTTTTATATATACATCTATCCTATTAGTTCTGTCCCTCTGGAGAACCTGGATTAATACAGTATAGTTAACAACCATTCTTTAGAAATGCAAATGTGCATGGGCATTTATACTAGAAAAACCACAAGTACCTATACTAGAAACAACACAAAATTTAGATAGCACAGGAGTGAAAGAAAATGTTGAAACATCATATATATTCACTGACAGTAATGAAGAGAAAGAAAATGTTGGTAAAAATCAACTTTAACAGGATGATAGATTAGATAGATAGATAGATAGATAGATAGATGGATAGATGGATAGATAATAGATAATGATAAAAAATAATGAGGATACATAGATGATAGATAGATAGATAGATAGATAGATAGATAGATAGATGATAGATAGATAGATAGATAGACAGACAGATAGATAGATAGGAGTAGTAAAGACTGAGACCAAGAATTTGATTCAGAAGAGATAATAATATTATTTATTCTGATATTGCTGCATGGCCAGTACTGGTTCCAGATGGTTTGAGAGTTGATTAGATTAAGAGAGGATATGAACCTTTTCAGATTAAAGATGAACATTTCTACACTACAGCTCAATGAAAAGGAAAAAAATACCAGAGGAGACAGTCAACATGCGACAACATTGTGGTTTTATAAGTCTTTACCAAAAACAAAGAGAGACAAAAAGTTGAGAAATTGCTATATTCAAAATCAAAAATGTGTTTGATTTGTTTTTTGCTGCAGACCATTTGCAGATAATGAGAAAAAAGTGAAACAGCCAGCTTTAAAACTAGCTTTAAAACATAGTGAAAATTAAATCCTCAGATCTCTGAATGTGAGACATCTGAACATTTTTCCTTACTTAGAAAAATGGAAGACATCAGCAATGGTACTAAAACTCCAATAAAAAATGGTTGATAAAATCTATCATGTGGAAATGAATAAAGAGTGGGAAAATGGGGAGACATTTTACATCATCTTTTTGACATAATTATGATTTTAGCTACACGAAACCTTCTCTTCTGTGGTCACAGAGAGAATATGCCATACACAAACAAAGGAAATTTTTGGAGTTGCTGGAATCACTCTCAAATTATAATCCAATTTTGAAGGAACATTTTGTTAAAATTTAATATGTTATTCCTTTTGAAGGGGAATTAATTGCATATTTATCCCCAAAAATCATTTTCTGGAAAATGAGATCAAAGAAAAAATAGTAATGGATATTTAAAAAGCAAAATATGTTGGAATTATTTGACAGCTCAGTTAATGCATGGGATTGAATTTTCAACTTCTACTCTCAAGAGTCAGAGATCTCACTCTGCATCGACCTTTATTTCCAGTCTTAAGGTTACAGACCGTCAAGAGCCCCAGATGGAGAAGCGAGGACTGCAGCCTCTCATGAGCTCCATGGGTCCAGCTTTTCCACAATGGGTACAAGAACAGCAGATGAAGTCCCCATGAGGTTTGGTAGGATTCCTCACACTGCAAAGAGCACTTAACTTATGAAATATTTCCATGTTTTATCCCAGAGTGTGACATATAGCATAGGTGAAATTCTGTAGGGAGTCATGCCTCATGAATTAAATCCACATGTAGTTTATTTATCGTAAGTAATCTCTTAGCCAGAGACATCCTGCTGATAGGAACTCTTCCTCCTAGTTAATATCATTAGCTTACTTAGCAAGTGAGGTCCAAGTGAAAAGGACCACAGACTTATCTTTTTTCTTGCCCCAGGAGGCATACTTTCTTCCTTCTCAAGCCAGTTCTGAAATTCCTTCCTCCCAGTAATACTCTGAATGTTTCACACTGAACAAATGTGCAAAATAAAAAGTTATGTCAGTATTGAAGATGATCAAGTTAAAATAAAAGAATCTTTCTTGGGCTTCTTTATTTCTGGGAAGATTAGATCTGAAGTGATAAGAGAGACCAATTGACAATGATGGATGGGAAATAATAATAAATTTGGCAGAGATTCATAAAAATTCCAATTCACTATAAATTTCAGAAACTTTGATACTGTGTTTCTTTTAGCAGCTTTCAAATGTTTCCAGAATTGAAAAATTCTAATATCTTCACCAGAAAATTTGCCGTAAATTTATGTTACAGTTAGTAAAATCTTCTGAAGTATTTCATTTGGATAAATAAAAAAAAAATGGTTGAAAGATAGCAAACTGACATGATGTGACCCATTACTTTTGAACCAGTGTCTGATTCTTAATGACACAAATTGGGCATTGAAATATTACTCTTTTCATCAGATTGTTTTGTTTTGTAAACTTTAGTATATTGATGTTGTTTTTCAGTGGTAAAATTACCCTAATCCAAATCTTTTAAAAATTCAGAATAACTTTGAACAATTACCTTGCAAACAACTACATATTTTCTTCAAGCTTCTGCAAGATTATTTTCAAAAAAAGAATAAATGTTTATTGAAAATTTTTGTGTCCTTTTAAATTTGCACTTTGAGCTTTTGATTGCATTGAAATAATAATAGTTGTGTGAATATTGTCTAGTAACAGATAAGTAAATTTTAATAAAATCAAACATTTGAAAAGTCACAATTTAAGCAACTACTAAGTCATCCTATTTATGTAACTTTCTATTCTCTTGATTTGTTTTTTTAGTTTTAAAACAATTAAAAACTTAAAAATAAATTCCATTTAAAAGATATATTTAAAATTTGGTAAATAGTTCACATATGAGCTAAAACTGTCCAAAACACAATTGACATAACCTACTTAGGAATTGCCAGCAATACTCTTGCCATCAATACTCTCGCCGCAAAAATGCTAAAATTTATTTCACAGGAAAATAAACACAACACATGCCTTAAAATGCATTTTGAATAGGCTATGAATATATTCAGTCTAACCACAGACAATTTATCTATTCCCTGATGACTGATATTTCAACGCAGTATGTAAGACAGTCTTCACAAAGTGTCCTACAACCTAGCAAATATTTTCCGAAAAGCTTGCCAAAACAAAAATACTTTGGCCTTATCTGTTACCTCTTATATATATCAATATTGTCTGCTCATATCAATAGTATTATTAGTGTTCTACTTTGGCTGACTTTTCATAGTCCACAATGTTACCTGTGTTTTTTTTTTCAAATGCACTCCATCTCTCATTCAACAAACATATATTAAGTACATTTTGAATGCCAGTTAGGTGCTGAGAATGCAAAGATAAAAAGTGCAATTCCATCCTTCAATAATGTATTATCTGCACAGAAAGGCAAACAAAGACATAAATTTCGGTAGATGCCATCACAGAAGCTCCTTAAGGGACTAGAGAGGCTCTATTAAAATGTTTACCCTGAAGGCTTAGAGGTGTGAAGGATGATAGTTAGGCCTTGAAAAGTTTTTAATGAAGACAAAATAAATTTTCTTTTTCCTTTAGAAAAGTCACTCTGGCTTCAAAATTAAAGGTAGAAAAGCCAGTTAATAATCCCAATTTCCAGCCAGGTGTGGTGGCTCATGCCAGTAATCCCAACACTTTGGGAGGCCAAAGCAGGTGGATCATGAGGTCAGGAGTTTGAAATCAGTCTGGCCAATATGGTGAAACCCCATCTCTACTAAAAATAAAAAATTAGCCAGATGTGATGGCACACATCTGTAGTCCCAGCAACTTGGGAGCCTGAGGCAAGAGAATCACTTGCACCCAGGAGGCAGAAGTTGCAGTAAGCTGAGATTGTGCCGTTGCACTCTAGCCTGGAAGGCAGAGCGAGACTCCACCTCATATAACAATAGTAATCAAATTTGCATATCTTGTTAAAAGAAGGGAAATAGGAAATGTATAAATATGGCAGATGGGCAGAAACAGCTGTCAAACTGGTGCCTGCTCAATATCAGATTATTTACCCCTACAGAAGGTGGAACCATGGCTTATTCATCTTTGTTTACCAGACCATAACATTAAGTATTGACTTAAAAAAAATATTTTCTGGACAAAACATAAGCTAGTATTTCTGAAAATGAAAACTTGAAGCAAAAATTCTGAATTATGTATGTATTCTTTCCCTCAAAATACAAAATAGACAAATAATGTAGGAAAATATATTTTTTATTAATTTCCTCAACCAGTTGGATTTATACTCATCTTTTGTTTTTCACTCAATGAGAGACACTAAGTGATGAAACAATAACTATAAGTTGGCAACTTAGAAAAGCCAATATCCAGAAAAACTACAACCTTCAGAATTGGCCCCTGGTCATTTAGAACTGGCACCATTTAGGCAACAAACATGCAATAAGGTCCTTACTGTTCATTGGACACTACAAATAAAAAAGAGTAAGAATTCCTACTTTAGAGAACACTATTTTAAAGAAATATAATGACTTCGAACATGATCACTGTTTTTCTTTTTTAAGTTCCTACCTTTCTCCTATTCTTCTGGGTATTACTTTAGTTTCTTTAGGCTTAACACCAAAAGAGGGTATTGAAAACACAGGCTACTATGGGGCTAGAGAGATCTGACATGAGGGTTGGCACCTGCCTTGTATGATACTAAGTATCCCCCACTGCTGATATGTACCTAGTGAGGACACGGAGGAAGTAGAACATAGCATATGTATTGAATGACAAACATGTGGCTCCATCAGACTCCTTTCCAGAACTTCCCTGTCTGGAAGGAGGGAGCTGGAGGAAGCAGGAGGAGTGAATAGTGGAGGAGTTGAGGTGGTTCATTAGACTCATCTTTCAGAATTATTTTGGATAACTATAGTGTCTAAGTACCACCTGGATGCTTCCATAGTCACCGTAGCATGAACAATTCACCAAAGAAGGCTCCTGTGACAGTTTGCTTCAGCTTTTGAAGCTGTAAGTTTCTTGGAAAATTAAACTTGGATGGGTTGGATGGGTACAGTGGAATTGGGGAGAAAAATGCCTGTAGCTGCCGTGGTGACGGTGACCGTGATCTGGCTAAAGTTAGCATTACGGAGTTTGGAGAGAATCATTCTAATACCCGACTCTCACAAATCTGGAGTTTAAATTATGTAGTGTATAGATTACAATAGCAAATTCCTGGCATATAATAAGTATTCAAGAAAGGAGAGATATGATAATTATTACTATTTCTATCATCCTCATCATCATCTCTGTCAGTGTCATCACATTCCTTCAAGAACAATGTTCCAAATGCCAGTCCCAGTTATTGCCAGCTGAATCTAGAAATTATTGGTTTTCTAATTTTCCCAGTAAGATTATGCAAACAAGAGAGCTGCAACAGCATTTGCTAATGACTTGAAGGTTGTAAATAATAAGTAGCAGCTCCTTCCATCACTCTCAACCCAACAATCTATAGTAGCCTAGGACAAAGTCATGACAAACCACGTCTTGTGGGCATGGCAGCCATCTCGCTCTGAAGTGGATTCATCCAAAGGTACACCCTGGTTGCTGTTTTTATTTTTAAGCCTGTAGCATTAGGGATATTTGAAGCAATCAGCTAACTTATCCTCAAAAGGAAAAATCAAATAGTTGCTAGACAGTGGGTGGATCAGGATGTTGAGAAATAGTTACCACAAGGAGAAACGGTTTGACTTAGACATTGCTAAATAATTATTCTCCTAGGTTTACTACTTTTCTTTCTTTATCTCCCACCCAAGTTGAAATAAGGACTCTATTGCTATGCAAAGTTTGAATATTGTGAAATAAAGAGCCCCAAATCTGATGATGCTTTATTTCATTTTCTTTGAAAAACAATATGGCTGTGCGAACAGATCCTGTACAATTTACCTGTGGGGTGCATTGAGATCCAAAGTAAGGACATCTTTATGCAAATCTATGAAAATACATTTAAGTAAAATGGAAGACTCAGAAAACGAGACAACCCAGAACTGTGTCAGGTATTATATCTATACTACAGAAGACACACAAAAAAGTCATGAATCTGGGCAAAGTCACATTTATTAGACCCAGAAAGCTTTATTTGCTTCTCAATTATTTACTTGACACCTAATAATTGCCAACAACTATGCAAGTATCAGGACAACAGAGGTGAGGGAGGGATCAGCTTTCTACATTTGCGTGGCCACTCCAACATGTTTATTAGACTCGAAATTCAAAATCTGGTTTGTATATCCATCATTTCAAGCAAGTTATTGCAAAGGAGGCCTGAGAGTCTCAATATAGTTTCAAACAGCTGTGCATACTAAATGGAAACAGATGTGGTTCCATCAGTTCTCTGACAATCTGAATTCTTTTTTAACACCTGTTAGGGAACACTGGTCCACCTTTATGAGCATGAGATCACCTTAGCATTTTCCACCTATCATTTAGAATAAAGAGCCACTCAAGCCTGGGTGGGAATTGACCTCATGATTTTGTGTTTTTGTTTTTTTTTGTTTTTTTTTTTTGTTTTTTTTTCGGTGGCCACCTGCATTTGAACTCATTTATCTCCATAAAATTTAATAAGCTAAGAGAAAGGGGCAATCCATTAATGGAACTAATTTTTTTTCTCTTCCCAAGGGCCTTGTTAAGAAAACAAAGTGGTCTTAAAATATACATACACACCCAGGTGGAAGTAAAGTTTGGCACAATATAAAAATAATAAAGCTGGAAACATTTTTCTTCAAACTCTACTGCTTATTAAATATTTTAAATAAATCTAATGAAAATAGTTCAGGCATGACTTTGTGACTGAACCATAAGACTGTTTCTTAAATTTAAAACACAAAATATTTCAAGACATTTTTAAGCCACACTTGTTATCTCAAAAGTGAGTGTAAAAAAAAATCAAAGAGGTTAGAGTTTGCTTTTTTACAAAATTATATTATTTTTAACTTATATACAGAAAAATTCACTTTTTGATGTATATTTTTATGAATTTTGACAAATGCATGGAGTGACGTATCTATCAACACAGATTAGATCCAGAGCAGTTTCATCAACCTGGTGTTGCTCTTAGGCTGCCCTTTGTAGTTCACACCTTCTCCCTCCCTCAACCCCTGGAAACCACCATACTTTAACCTTTTAAAAAATAAAAAAAAAATTAAAAATAAAAAAATATATGTATGTATATATATACATGCAATGATACAGTATGTAGACTTTGTGTATAGCTTTTCTCAAAGTATAATTTATTTGCAATTTGTCCATGTTGTGTCAGTAGTATGTTCCTTTGTACTGTTTAGTAGCATTCCATTGTATTCACATACTACAGTTTGCTTATCTGTTCCCTAGTTGAAAGATATCTGCATTATTTCTAGTTTGGTGCAAAATTATTAATAAAGCTCCTTTAACTGATTTGCACATAGGTTTTTGTGTGAAATATGTTCTCTTGGGTAAATTCCTAAAAGTAGGATTGTTAGGTCATATGTTGAGTGTATGTTTAACTTGATAAGAGACTGCCAAACTATTTTACAAAGTGGCTATACCACTTTTATTTCATCCAGGAATGTACAAAAATTTCATATTCTCTGCATTTTTACAAGCACTTGGTATGGTCATCATTTTGTTTGTTTTGTGTTTTAATTTTAGGAATTCTACCATTGTAGTGGTAGCCTTTGCTTTAATCAAAACATTTTTCTATAAGAACTATCATTGTACATATGAGTTACCAAAAGTGACTGAGACTCTTAACTTAGAACTTAACCTTGGCCCTTCCCCAATACACCTTTACCTGCTACAATAGCTGAGAACCTCAGGTATTTTTGTATGCATTTTTACCTAAGGAATTAAATAATAACTCAACAGCTAAAGCATAAACACCTAAGGAATAAACTAAGTAAATGACACCTAAGGAAGAAAATTACCTGAAGGAAATCCAACAGCTTAATAGTATATACCATCTGAAACACAAGTATTGGAACAAACCAATCAAAATATTAAAACAAGTGTATTGGAAGAAACAAAATAAAGTATTAGCCATATGAGAAAAGCAAGTGACTGTAAAAAAGAACAAAGAGGAAATGTTAGTTATCCCACATATAACAGTTGAAATAAAGTCTGCAATAGCTAGGGTAAAGAGTAAGATGGATATAGCTGAAGAAGGAATCAATCAGTTGGAAAGACAAAATGGAGATAATAAAGCAATTCTTGTTATCAGGATTAGATATAGTATATGTTAGTGCCAACTCAGGCCCTATCATATACTTAATACATGGTAAATAGTTAGAGTTGGCACTTAATACGTGGTAAATATTTATTTTCCCACCATAAGTTCTAGACACTCTTTTGACTGTGTTATGGAGAGTAAATTTTTTCAAATGATCTAAAAACTGACTTCATAAATTTAAAGGTGGATACAATTGAGTAACACCTTTCCTTATTTTTACCTTCCTCTTTAAGCCTTACTGTCTTTTCCAAGCCTATTAATATAAGCTACTCTCATCTTTATGTCTCTGTAGCAGTGTGGAATATGAAAAGGCAGGAGCTTGAAAGTCTCTGAAATCAGTTCATGGGCTAAAACCCATGAACGCCGGCAAGTACACTCACCTCCTTAAGTCTCAGTTTCCTCATTTGTTAAAAAAAAAAAAAAAGAAAAAGCATATTAGCAATATTACCCTACCCACCTCATAGAATTCTTCAAGATGATTAAATTGGATGATGAAGACCAAATGTCTAGCACAAGGCTTGATACATGATAGGTATTTAATAATCAACTCTTCCATATTCTTCAAAACACATCATTCTCAACCCCCTGATCTTGAAATTTTTGCTTCAAAACACTGACTTCACAATTAGAGATAAATACAAGTCAAGTGCACTTGAAGTAGGTTATGCTTGGGATAAGCAACCATTAACAAACTTACACTCAGGCATAATTTATTGATATAAACCTCTTTCCAGAAAATAAGGATTAAAATAAAAGGAGAGTTAAATGAGAGTACTGAATGGCTGAAGTAGAAAAAGAAAAAATAGAGGAGTAGAAAAAGAAAAAAAATATATATATATATAAAGGTTTGGTCCAAGAAAATAAGCTTTACCTATTTTAACTCTTTATTTGTAAATGATTGTATATCTCAGAGTCTGGCTTATAATATTCTTCTGGAATCTTGGTTTTAGCAGGCAGCATACTACGTTTATCAACCATATTATAAAAGAATCTGCACTATATGACAGATTTTTCTGTTACTCCCAACAATAAAACAGGCTTTATTCTGAATTACATCCTATAACAAGTTGTGTTATGCTCAAACTTTATTGTGGTTCATAAAACCTTTCCCTTTCCAAACTATAGTCCGAGTCCCTTTGGAGCCAATCAATGCAATTCCCGGCCCAGGTATCAAATGACAAGAGAGAAAATTTGAGTTCTCAGCTGATGATAATTTAAGCACTCACTGTCAGTCAATCAATGTGAGTTTCATACACAGATTTATCTTGGAGAGATGTGAATCAGGTCGTGACATGTATGGATTCTGTGAATTTCATAACAGCCTGCGCATTGACCACTTACGAATCCAGTATCACCAGCACTGCCCTAGCCCCCTCATAAATGTGATATCCTACCAAAAAAGTCATCATTTTTTCCTCATATACTAAGCATTACATTTATTGACTTTTAAATAATACCTAGAGATAACATTGATAGCACTCTCAAGATACAGCTTTCAAGATCAGAGCAGTGGAAATCTTAGTGGAATATTTTGGAGGTTTGTTCCCTCCTCTGAATCTCCATACGCACATGTCTTTCTTTTCTCGGTTAATTGTTCTATGTATAGAAAATTCATTTCTATTATGTTAGAAGTGCTCTTAGAAAAAAAATAAGCAATTGTCTGGTACAAATTTTGTTAATATTTTATGTTTCTGGAAGATAGAAAGTACCTTCAATTCATTTGATTTATTCAGTGCCCAGTATGTTTCAGGCTTTGTAGTAAGTGTCAAAGACCCCATGACAAGACAGCTTCTCTGCTTGCTGCAAGGACATGGTGAGGACAGGGTACATCTGAAACCACTGGTGTATCTGGCAGAGTTGCAAACAGCTAGACTCTATCCAAGATTGAATGAATCAGAACCTGTGGTGAGTGTCCTGGCAATTACACCATGTAAACTTTTGTGGGTTAGAGATTGTGTCTTGTTCTTCATTTTATTCCCAGGGGTAAGCACAAATCCTGAAGTAGAGCAGACACTCAATATCTAGTTGCTAAATTCAATCATTTCGCAAATATGTGAGTGTCTTCTATGAATCAGGCATTATCCTAGGCACTTGTATCAAGAACAAAAATAGAAAAAAAATCTCCATTTTCATGGAGTTTGGAAGAGAGAGGAGAAGAAAATCTAAACGTAATAATGAAATAAACTGCACAGTATGCTAAAAGCTGTTATGCTATAGGGGATAAAAGCAGAGCAAGGTAAGGAAAAATAAGGAAAAACAAGAAGGTGGGTGATGAAGGAAGGAAATCAGCAGTGTTAATTCAGGCGCCAGAATAGGTGTCCTTGAGCAGGTGACATTTGAGCAAGGACTCAAAGAAGATGAAGAAGTCAGCCTAAAAGACGTCTGGGGGAGAAAAATCCCAGGAAAATAAAACAATTAGTCAAAAGAAGTAAGCCAGGAGTATGCCTGGCACATCTGAGTGACAGCAAGTATCCTCCTGGGCCTGGATCAGAGTGAGCAAGAAAGAGAGAAGCAGAAGAGATAAGGAAGGGGCAAGTCACGTGCAACCTCACAGGCCATTGTAAGGACTTTAAATGAGAGAATATGTTAATGATTGAATGAGCTAATAAATGAAGTTTCTACCATGTCTTGTGGTAAGTACTACATAAAGAAATTCAGATGGTGCTCAGAGGAGAGCTTATTGTAGGCATTCAAATATCGTTTTAATATTAGATATTCTGTTTTTGCAATTAAAAAGTGCATTTCACCATCATCCATCTTGCCAATGGCTAGTGAAATTAAATATGATTCTAATAAGAGCGACACTTTATCTGTTTTCTTTTTTCTTAATAAGGGCACTACTTTTAAAGGGAAAAAAAGTCCTCCTATTCCTTACAAATAACTAACATGGCAGAAGTAGGATAAAAGCCTTATCTTCTGTATTTGAGCCAAGAGTTTCTTCCATTATCTCACATTGTCTCAAGATATCCAGAATGATTCCAAGGGCCATAAAGAACAGTGGTGAAATATGACTGCCCTAACACTGACACTCTGTACCAAATAAAAATATTTTTAAAAAAGACTCCATACGTAATCTGCAGTGCATCGATGTTTCCTAAGGCTCAAGTACAAATTGTTCAAGTAGTATCAGATACTATTATGCAGAAAGTTCAGTCATGTCCATGAATATTTCACACATTTTGATAAAATAATGTAGATTACTTTGCCATAGAAAAACTACAGATTTCTAAACAAGTAACCAAATAAAACAAACAAACAAAAGCAGAAACCACAGACAAAAGAAATAACTGTAAACAGCGTTGAGTTTCAAGCACATGGTAGGTAGCAAACCAGAAGAGAGAAAGTAGAGGAAATGTTATATTTCAGCCTATTGTTTTATATGAGATCATCAAACTGATTTAAGAATCTCTAAATTTTTTCCAACTATATGTAGTGATGGATTATAACATTTTATAGTAACTTAATTATATTAGGTTTATTAAAGATATGTTTAACCTGCAATGCATATATAATAGAATCATAGTTTTACATTGGACATTAATATGCTGCCATATTTCAGTTATACTTTAAAGTTTTTACTTTTTTTTTTTGAGATGGAATCTCGCTTTGTTACAAAGGCTAGAGTGCAATGGTATGATCTTGGCTCACTGCAACCTCCGCCTCCCACTTTCAAGCAATTCTCCTGCCTCAGGCTCCTGAGTAGCTGGGATTACAGGCACCCATCACCACACCCAGCTAATTTTTGTATTTTTAGTAGAGATGGGGTTTTACCATGTTGGCCAGGATGGTCTTGAACTCCTGACCTTGTGATCTGCCTACCTTGGCCTCCCAAAGTGCTGGGATTACAGTCGTGAGCCACCACATCTGACTAAAGTTTTTCCTCATTTTTGAAGGTTTTATGATGCTTTTTAAAATGATCAGGAATATTTGGGAAACTTAATAGCTTGTGTTTACTTAACTTTAAGTGGGTCATGTTACACTGTTCACTTTATTCTCTATTTCATAAAAACAATATTTATATGGATATTATTTTAAAATTTTAATATCCAAAAATTTTTTACAGAGCTGTTGCATAGCATCTATTCATATAAAGTAATTCCTTTACTCATACTGTCCCCAAGAAATTGTACTCATTTGGTCATTTGTAAAACCATCTATATCAGCTATGTATATGTAAGATGATCATAAACAAGTATAAACCCTGTAGCTTCACATAGTTACAAATTATTAATTTCTTTGTATATTAACATGTTTAATATTTTATAATGTGGAAAACATGTTACACATATGTTAGAAGTTTACTTTCTCTCTGGGACCAATCCTGGAAAATACATAATCAAACCCCAATTTGCATATTAAAATACATTTTGTTTTTTCTGTGATTTTCAGATTTTTGTCACGTATTTTGAGAATTTAAACAGGAGGCAACAAATTGAAGAACAAAGACTAGACAAAATATGTCTTTATAGTCTGAAGTCAGTCACACAATTCTACATTTTTATAATCCCATGGGCATGAAAAGCTCAGCAGCTGTGCATGAGGAAGTTCAAACATCATAGTTTCAGATTTTACCTTACAGTGTCTATAAAAACACAATATGTGGCCAGAAGAAGTTGTTTATTAAAAAATTTTCAACAGTGATACTTAAAATATTTTTAAATATGCTTTTTCAACTGAAATTCGTTTATAGACTATAAAATTCACTGATCCAGTGTAAAATATACTTTTAAGTGGCAGAGTCTGAGATATTAATCTGTTTAAGCAAATATCCTAATAGAAACTACTAGGAAATAACATTTTTCTTCTCTCTAGCAAGATTCTTCATTCCTCCAACTCCTGCTTCCACTCTTTTTCCTTTTTCTTCTTCCCTCCCATAGAATGTGTTTATTTTTCTTATTCTTTCTCCATCTTTAACATTCATTTCTTTTCCTCCTCTCCTTTTTTTCCTTCTTGCCATTTCTTCTCTTCTTTGTGCATCAGGGCTTTGCTTACTTCCCTAACCTTTTTTCTGGCTGTTTCCCTTTTTCATTTGGTTACATTAAAACTCCTTTTGGCAAAATCTCTCCTTTAGATACATCAGGGCCCTTGAATGAAATGCCTGGAAAATAAATTCCATGTACATTTTTAGGAAATCTTGCTCACAGCTGCATTTTTCCATTAGCGATGGTTTCAAAGGCTGCATTTAAAACACACACACACACACAGCCAAATGAGGCAAAGTTTAAGTGAGAAAACGTGTGTGGAGCATTAAGCCAAGTGACAGGAGCAGGGTTGCATTTTCAGAAAAGCAGGGAAGTTCTATAAATGCCTTTCAAATAAAACAAGAACACTTTTGAACTTTAAAAATAGAAATCAGATTGCCAACACAGAATTGACTAAAATAAAATTCGCATTTAGTTTGAAAGACAATTACAGCCCAGCTTCTTTTTTTAAATTTTTAAAAATTTTTTATTTTAGACAGAGTCTCGCTCTATCGCCAGGCTGGAGTGCAGTGGTGCCATCCCGGCTCACCACAACTTCCGTTTTCCGGTTTCAAGCAATTCTCCTGCCTCAGCCTCCCGAGTAGCTGGGACTATAGGCACGCACCACCACGCCTGGCTAATATTTTTTGTATTTTTAGTCGAGACAGGGTTTCACCGTGTTGGCCAGGATGCTCTTGATCTCTTGACCTTGTGATCCACCCACCTTGGCCTCCCAAAGTGCTGGGATTACAGGCATGAGCCACCGCACCCGGCTTACAGCTCAGCTTCTTAAGTGACCGGTAAGTAAAAACCATGTATGTAAAAATAAATTGAAAAGTGCCCGATGACAAGAGTGGAGATAGAGATAAAGACAAATGGGGATGGGGGGAGAAAGAAAGAGAAACTAAAAGCGTTCCATCCATTTATCACTACTACTGACTACTTGATCATAATAATGTTCTTGAAATCACAGTCTACTAAAAACCCTGCTGTTTATTAAACTTCCACTAATTTAACTCATTAATTTATGACATCATCTATGACTAACATATATTTTCTTTCCCCATTTTAGACAATGATCTTTTCCTACTGCATTTTTTCAGATATATCAAACATATCAAGTTCTATAACTAATATAAAATGAATACCAGCAAATGATTAAAACACTGTCTAATCTTTTATAAATGTTTAAGTACACAGATTTTCCTGAAATCTTTATGACTTTTTGGGTAGGTCTTGGAACACGCACAATGAATTATCAGCCTTTTCTCTCTTCATCTACTATGTGTGCTTTAGAAGAAATAATACAATAACATTTTTAGAATAAAGAAATAATAACTTTGTTTTACAGCCTCCCTTTTCAGAAGATCTTTTGTACATATTCTTATTTGATAGAATTGTATATTTTTAGCGGAGTAAAAGGGACTGTTCTGTTTTCTCATAGCTTAGGAAGAAAAAAGGGGAATCACTATAAGAAAAATGAAAGTTGTTAGTTGCTATGATATTAAGTGAGTATTCATTTGGCTTTATGTAGATAAATGTTTACTGTAATTCTGGGATTCAAAAGTCAATTGAGAAGGAATTGATGTGAAATAACAACTTGATTTCCAAAACCTTCTGCTAAGTACAAAAGAAGATTCTCCTGAGGAAGTAACAGGGAAATATATAAAAAATATAGTTTATACCTTCATGACCAGTTTGCTTTTCTGCTAGCTTAGGAAGATCAGACATGAAATGTGACCTTTGCTTAGAGAAACCTCCTCCCACCACCACCTCCATGCTAATCAGTTTGAATTAAAAGACTGAGTTAAAGGCTTAACAGAGATACCTTCTCTTCAATAACTTATAAACTCTCTCCAATAACTGATGGTCAAGAGCTTTTTTCCAATTCATTTCTGAAATGTCTATGGGGCTGGAGCAGTCTGGAAAATTTCCAAGTTGCCAAAAATATGGTAACTATTTATAGAACAGCTCTAAAATTCATTGGCCAAGCCAGAACACTGTTGAGAGTGAAGAGGACTGCTGAGTGATAGAGCACCATGAGAAGACGAACTTCTCTACAGACAAATGGTTGGAAATGTCCAAAAGCATAAAGAATATTCCCAACAACGATATACATAAAATCTAGGTAGAAAAGTAATAGCTGTTGACTCTGTTGGGAGAAGACACACAATTTAGATATTTTTTAATTTTAATTTTTTCACTTATTGAAGAGACCACCCTTTTCCCAATGTTCTTGGCATATTTGTTGAAAATTAGTTGGCTGTAAATGCATGGATTTATTTCTGAGTTCTCTATTCTTTGTCTCTTGAGTAAACGGTGCTGGGAAAACTGGATAGGCATATGCGGAAAAATGAAACTAGACCCCATTCTCTCACTTATTAAAAAAAAAATTAAATGTAAGACCTGAAACTATGAAACTACTAGAAGAAAACATTGGAAATATGCTTCAGGGCACTGGCCTGGGCAAAGATTTCTTGAGTAATAACTCAAAAGCACAAGCAACCAAAGCAAAAATGGACAATGGGATTACGTCAAGCTAAAAAGCTTCTGCACAACAAAAGGAAAAAATAAAGTGAAGAGACAAGCCACAGAATGGGAGAAAATATTTGCAAACTATTCCTCTGACAAGAGAACAATAACCAGAATATTTGAGGAATTCAAACAACTCAACACCAGAAAAACAATCTGATTTTTAAAATAGGCAAAAGATCTGAATAGAAATTTTTCAAAAGATGACATACAAATGACCAACAGGTATATGAAAAAATGCTCAACATCACTACTCACTAGAAATATGCAAATAAAAGCTATAATAGATATTGCCTCACTACAATTAAAATAGCCACTATCAAGTAAACAAAAAAGAAACAGAACACGTCTCAAAAGAAGATATTTATGCAGCCAACGAACATATGAGACAAGCTCATCATCACTGGTCATTAGAGAAATGCAAACCAAAACCACATTGAGATACCATCTCACACCAATTAGAATGGTGATCATTAAAAAATCAGGAGACAACAGATGCTGGAGAGGATATGCAGAAATATGAACACTTTGACACTGTTGGTGGGAGTATAAATTAGTTCAACCATTGTGAAAGACAGTGTGGCAATTCCTCAAGGATCTAAAACTAGAACTATCATTTGACCCAGCAATCCCATTACTGAGTGTATACCCAAAGGGTTATAAATCATTCAACTATAAAGACACATGCACACATATGTTCACTGCAGCACTGTTTACAATAGCAAAGACTTGGAACCAACTTAAGTGCCCATCAGTGATAGACTGGATATAGAAAATGTGACACATATACACCATGGAATACTATGTCGTCATAAAAAAGAATGAGTTCCATGCAGGGTCATGGATGAAGCTGGAAACCCTCATTCTCAGCAAACTGACACAAGAACAGAAAACCAAACACTACATGTTCTCACTCACATGCAGGTGTTGAACAATGAGAACACATAGACACAGGGAGGGGAACATCACACGCTGGGACCTCTCGTGGTGTGGGGTACTAGAGGAGGGATAGCAGGGAGTGGGGGATTGGGGAGGGATAGCATTAGGAGAAATACCTAATGTAGTTGATGGGGTAATGGACGCAGCAAATCACCATGGCATGTGCATACCTATGTAATAAACCTGCACATTCTGTACATGTACCCCAGAACTTAAAGTATAATTTAAAAAAAGAAAAGTTACCATTACTCTTTAATACTTATTCTTATTCCTCTACTCTCTTCTCACTTCTACTCTGCTTTTCCAAATATAATGGATTTTCTTCACTTGTTTCCAAAAGGAACAAAATTATTTTTATATAGTAATCTCTGTGTTGATATTCAAAATACATTCTGTGAAATGCTGAAAATTCAACTAAATTTGTAAAACATAAACTGATTTTCTACTTTTTGCCAATTACTAAAGTAATATTCTTACTGTGTTGGAAAACTGAGAGTGTGATATAAGTAAAGGACTTTGGAATCCCAAGTCAGAAAACCTAGATTCAACCCCAGGTTTCACCATTATAAGTTTCATGAGCCCAGACTAGTCACTAGAATATAGTTTATGAAAATTCTATGTTTGTATAGTATATTCTTGATAACCTCTCTCAGAGAAAATTTGGTTGGAAACACAAAAATTCTTCATGTTAATTTAAGTAAAAGAGTGTGTATGATTTATAGTTCTGTAGAGGAAACAGCAAGTGACTTAATACAGGAATTACACACCTCCACAATCATTTGGAGGGCAAAAGGGGCTGCAATAAGGAGACTGCCAATGGCAACACTAAGTGCATGAATCTGAAGCTGGAGCTTTGATCCAGGTATCAGAAATACTTCACTAATGCGTCAACTGCTTCTCCAGACAGCGGCTAGACAGGGACTCAGAGTTTGACGTCCATCCCAGCACCACACTGTTTCTCAATACTCATGCCTCCAGGACACATTTAACATCACAAACATCAGAAGGATTATAGCATCCACCTCACTATCAGCATCCAAATCTTCCAGGAGTGTATCTAGCTGGTATCCATAGCTAACTGCCATAGAGTCAGAGAAATGGTACAATTTGGATTTCCAACTTCTGAAATTCGACAAGATATATATGGCAGGAGATAAACATAGAAGCTGAGTGCCTATTAACCATATCCAGCCTGGAGAGTATGGAGGCAGTGAGGGAGTATATAAAGATGTGCAGAGCCTTGTGGCATGAAAATGTAGCTGGACACATTTAGATAAAAACTAGAAAACTAGAAAGGGAGTCAGTGAGTAACCTTAGGATGCACTCTGTTTCCCAAGAGCTCTGTATACTTATTCGTTCTCTCTCTCCCCCTCCCTCTCCCCACCCCACAAGAGCTCTATAACAACCAACCAAGGAATGGTCTCACATATCTCAGGTATATGAAGGTCTGTAGTACATAGGACATGTTCAATAGAAACAAATACATCAAGAAGAAAGAGAAATATCTGCTCAATCCATTGTGGGTTATAAGGATCAAACACAATAATTTAAAAGGGCTTACTTAAATGTTAATCTTTTGTATGAGATATGCATCATTTTACCATCAATTTACAACTGCTAAAGCAGGAGAAAAGAACAAAAGTATTATTTAGAGCAGCATTTTTCTATACACTTTGCTGTGGTTTGTACAGCTCCATTATCTGACACTGGGTTTCTAATTCTCGGTAAATACTAATTAAATTGAATCTACATGTGTACCCATGTGTTTAGTAAATAGCATAAATGCATCCATCCATGAGATATTTTTATCATTGCTAACAATCATTATTTTCTTTGTCAAGCCATCTGATAATTGAATTTCCAACTGGGAAATCCAAGAATCAATCCATGTCCCTCTATGGAATGGCCACCCATGACTAATACATTCTGTTCATTCTCAATAAACTTCACTTTAATTTATTCTAGAAATATGATTCTAATAGTTACATGGGACATTTAACTATGTATAAGATTATCATAGCCATAAAATTCTATACTTCCAGCACTACTAAATAGCAATAGCTTTTTGTATAAAAACAGAAATCACTGTAAGACTGCATTCCCTCATTCCATAGCCTAGGTAAAAATTTTCTAGGAAACAAATGAGAAAGGGAAAAGAAATATTTATTGAAGAACTATCTTGAACATTTTTTATTATCACTGAATTCTGACATTTAATAGTGGGGCCTATGTCAAATAATTTAGGCAGTCTTCCTTTTTGTCTTATAAATATTAAATCAGTGTCTAGTGTATGCCAGAAAATAACCTTGGAATATAATGATGAGCAAGATAAAAGTGCCCCCTGCACTCAAGGAACTTCAGATAATTTATGAATAAAAATCCAGTTACAATGCACTAAAAAATGTGTTGATGGTATGCTATGGAAAAATGCAAAAGAACTCTTAATTCAGCCTCTGGCTGACAAGACTTTCTGGAGGAAGTGGCAGCAGAGCCAGGCACTGAGGATGAGCATGTCTGAAACACAAAGCATGCGAGGCATGGTAGAAATGTGTGAGACTTTTGTAAAATCTTTCATGAGATGCTACAGCATTCTGATTTCATAAAAAGAGAAACGGAAGACTTTAAGTCAAAAGGGATGTGCTCAAATTTGCATTATGGAAAGATCAAACTGGCTGTGTATGGGAATCAGCTGAAAACCTGTAAGCATGAAGGTACACAGGACTCGGGAGAAAGTCTCAGAAACAAAGGTAAAAGGTAATATGGGCCTGTGCTGGAACAGAGCCAATGGGAACTGAAGGAAGAAATATTTTAAATGTTTAAATGAAATAATCTTGTGATCTCATAGCAGGGTAAGAATGAGGGAGAGGTTATAAATGACAGCTGTGTTTCTAGTTGGCCTGGACAAGTGGAAGGATGAGAGCACCATTCACTGAAATTAGGAAATAAGAAAAGAAAATGAAATTTTAGAAGAGATGATGTGAGTTTTGACCATTTGAGGGTGAGGTGTTAAAAGACATCTGGGTGCAGATTTCAATCGTACCTCTATTCCATGCTTTAAGTAGATCTGGAAGGGAGATGATAGAAGCCAAGAGTAAAAGAGATACCTGGGGAGAGTAGGTAGGGTATCTCTGAGTGACACCAGTGCCTAAGAGACAGGGGGAGGAAAGAAGCTTCCAAGGGAAGAAGGTAGGGAGCATTCAGAGGGGAGGGACAAGGAGGAGAAGGAAAATGTTGGATCATGAAGCCAACAGAAAGGCATGTTTCAAGAAAGAGTGAGTGGCCAACAGTGTTAAATGCTACTAAAGGAATATGTCCAATAAGCACTGGGAAGTGGCCAGTTCAGTTCAGTGTGGCACCGTAAGGAACAGGATGTAGCGGTTGGAAAATGCACACATGAGAAAGAGGGCAGTTAGTGTAGACAGACATTTCCCGAAGTTTGACTGTAAAGGGTGGAGAATGCTAATGTGATGGCTACAAGCAGCATTAGATAGACAAAAGCTCTTTCTGGTTTTGTTTTGTTTTGTTTTTCAAGATGAGAGAGACAGAAATGATTTTAAATGCTGAAAGAGAAGAGCCAAAATAGCAGAAACAGAAAGGTAGAAAGCATAGGAGAGAAGAAAGATATTCAAATGAGAAAGGTAGGAGAGAAACCAAAGCATAGATAAGGATGTATCATTGGCCTTAGAGCCATTTAATTATTAACTCAACAAATGTTTATTGCTTATGCAGTCTGAAAATACAGAATGAGAGGAGATTCAGGTGGGAAAAAAGTATGTTTTGTGAAGGAAAATGTAAAAAACAGAAACTGGAGGTACACGTGGTAAAAATGGAATTTGTTATTAAACTAAAGTGAATTAACATGGGGAGGCATTACGTGTAATAGAATTTTCCAGCTTAATCTCCTGAATTGTGCTTTACTTGTAAGCTTTCTCTGAAATCATGTGTATGTCTTTATCATCTTCTATGGCTGTGGAGTCTGAAGTCGGTTGTTACCCCTAAAGACTGAATTAATCTGAAGTGTTTTCTTCTTGGCCTTACACAGGGCAGTTCACTTGTCACAATCCAAGACTTGTAAACTCAGCCAGATTTGTTTCTTAAGTATCTGCAGAGAGATGACCGTGATAATTCATTTTAAATCACCAAATATTACCAGACAGATTCAAAGCCAAAAAAATAACAGGGAGGTCACACTCCCCACACCTGATGTAGTTCAATGTTTCTTCGTTCAATTGAATCAGAGGTTTTGGTTTTTTTTTTTTTTTTTTTTTTTAAGTTATCGGTTCATGCTGTGGAGGATACGACCAAAATAAAATAGAGTGTGCCCCTGTGCAAAGAAGGAAACCACACACAGCTTTTTATGCTTAAGAGGAAAGACTCTTGGGCAGAGGAAAATAATGTGTGCCAGCCTGTGTGCTTCTGCTGTTTAGGTCTGGACCTCCAAGGAATCAGACTGACAATTTCATGAAAGGTTCTGATTTAACTGCTCCTTTCAAAAACACTTCAAAGGGCAATGATGAGGGATACCAAGGGATAAAAGGTTTCTTTCGGGGTTGTGTTAATTTATTTTAGACCAAAGAACAAATATCCCGATAGACAAGGCAGGTGATTCAATCCGTTTGATTGTAGTAACAAACCTTGTATAAAGACCAGGTCAGAAGGAGGCTGGAAGAGATTTCTAATCAAGTGTGCATCAACTTGCCTGCAAAGTAAATCTCTTAAGTAACTCTAACTGGAATATGTGTTCTGATCACTAAACCCAGAGAAAAGTCAATGCGAGTGAAATCTAGAGAGGGAAATCAGGTAGATGAGAGACATTTAGTAACTTCGCTTACCAGGCTGCTAATGACATCTCTGCAGATACAAAGGCAGAGACAGGCAGAGACAAAGGAGAATGAAAGAGTATTTTGTCACAGTCAACCATCTCAAGTCTAGTTAGAAAATGTACTTACTGGCTTTGAAGTTAAAATTTTGGAGAGGGGATTTCAACATCCCCCAGGTTAGGTTGTATGCGAGACTGGCATTAAGTAATTGCCTGCAAATTTCTCTGTGTTAAAATGGAGGCAATTTCTCAAAAGTAAATTATAGAATTGAAACTTTTGAATGAGATCCTATAACACAAAGCACTTTGGCAACTCTAAAATGTTACACAAGGTATAATTTTTTAAAGTTATAATTGCAGGACAAACATACAATGACACATTCAAATTGTAGAATTATATTTAAGAAGCAGAATAAAAATGTCACCAAAATATATGAATGATGACAAGCACGAACTCAAACAAACTGAAGGAAAACCAGACTTACAGGAAACATAGGCAGCACCCCAGAAGCTGAGGCTGCAATGCATTTTAAAAGATCAAATCCAACAGTCAGAGGAGAAAAAACAATGGGAAACCATGTTCTTGTCCTGCATTCACCATTACTTGGTAAGTTGATGATGTATTTTGAGAAAGAATCTGAAGCAACCTGCTGAGGCTCCTTGTGCTTGAGTTTTTGTTTTCAGGGGTAGAGAAAATAAATCATCCTTCTTCATTGTTTCTATTGTTACTTAGTTCAAGTACCTCCTTTACCTCACTTAACACCAAAATTATAAAAAGCTGTTTAATTTCACTCAATCAGGTGTATGCAAATTAATTCCACACCATTTTCCACCCATCAAATCAACAAAAAGCAAATTTTGATGAATATATTGTATTTGCAATGATGTGAAGACATAGGCATCTCTATACGTTGCTGACAAGCATGAAAACCAGCCTGCAGTAAATGACAAATGGTCATTATCTATCAAAAGTACAAGGTCATTGACTAAGGGCTAGGAATTTATTCTAGATTTTGCAGACATGAGATGATGAAATGGCATGGATGCAAAGCTCTTCATTGCAGCACTACTTGTTATAGAAAAAGATTGGAAAAAATTAGAATGTTTTTCTCTAGGAGCTGGAAAAATGAATTATGTAAAATAAGTACAATGAAAGCCAGCCACCTATGTGAAATAATGAATAAAATCTGGAGGTATTGAAATAGAAAGGTCTACAAGATACATTGTAAGGTGAAAAACATTAAAATGCAAAACTGTGTTAAATAATCTACGATTTTTGAAAAAAGGGGAAGGTGATAATATATCTTTATATTTTCATTTGTATATATTCTAAAGTATCTAGAAGGCTACATGTAAAATTAATAATACTGTATCTTAGAGGGTGCTGGTTTGTGAACTGAACAATGGTGAAAAGGAGACTTCTTACTTTTATACTTTTTGGTTTTAAAAACACAAATGTATCATTGTTTTAAAATTTAATTTTTTTAAAATTTGCATGGAAATCCATTTTTCTCACCAGATTATATACTATCCCTTCTTCCTTTTCATAGTCTGATTGCTTAGACCAATGCATAGCATATAGCACCTACTCAACAAATGTTTACTAAATAAACACTGAATAATAAAATATTGTAGATTAAACTTTCTTGAAGCAAGGGCAAACATCTTGCCCTAGCTCCAAGAATTTTTCATGTGACGTTGTACAACAGCAGAAAAGTGCCTGAGAAGATAAGGAAATGGGATACAATGGAAAATCCTAATTCTAGATATCATTCATTTTTTACTTCTTTCCAGAGTTTTTCAATGAAGGTTAGAGTGGGTAGAGTGAGGAGCATAACTTGAAAATGTACATTAAAGAAAGAGAGAAACACAAGAAGATTCTGGTAGAAGCAGCTGCTTTGAAAATCATGATTTGGAGTTTATTCAGTTTCTAGTAAACTACTCTGTTTTGTGGATCCCAGTATTATAAGTAGTTATAGATTTTTACTTTAGGTTTTTAAACACTGTTTGATATTGTTTTCCAAATACATTTTCCTTGTGTCAGATTTAAAGTAGCCAGCCTGCATTTGCTCAGTTGAAGTATGAAGGATTAGCCCAAATGTTATATCCTGTGGCTTAGAGCACTCGTTCTCAGTGTTGGATGTATGTTGGATCCATAAGGAACCTTAAAAATAATATTGATGCCCAGGTACCACCTCTAGAGAATCTGCTTTAATTGGTCTATAAAGTGACACAAATATCAAGGTTCTTAAAGTGTCCCCTAAGTGACTCTAATAAGCAACAAAGATTAAGAACTAGTGGTTTATAGCATTCTCCAGCCTTTGTGTAGAGATAAACCATCTCCAAAATCAAATGAATATAGAACTTATTTAATTTGAATAATTAACTCTCATAGTGAAGACTATAAAACTAAAATGTCACATTAATTTTTTTTTCTTTTGAAATGTAACCTAGATTTCACTAAGTTTACCTTTTTTTTGGAGTTTTTTTTTTTTTTTATCATACTTTAGGTTCTGGGGTGCATGTGCAGATCATGCAGGATTGTTGCATAGGTACACACATGGCAATGTGGTTTGCTGCCTCCATCCCCCTGTCACCTATGTCTGGCATTTCTCTTCATGTTATCGCCCCCCCACCTCCCCAGCCCCCACTGTCTCTCCCTTGCCCCCCTGCAACAGACCCCAGTGTGTGATGGTCCCCTCACTGTGTCCATGTGTTCTCATTGTTCAACACCCGCCTATGAGTGAGAACATGTGGTGTTTGATTTTCTGTTCTTGTGTCAGTTTGCTGAGAATGATGGTTTCCAGCTTCATCCATGTCCCTACCAAGGACACAAACTCATCGTTTTTTATGGCTGCATAGTATTCCATGGTGTATATGTGCCACATTTTCCTTGTCCAGTCTATCGTCGATGGGCATTTGGGTTGGTTCCAGGTCTTTGCTATTGTAAACTGTGCTGCAATGAACATTCGTGTGCATGTGTCTTTATAATATAATGATTTATAATCCTTTGGGTATATACCTATTAATGGGATTGCTGGGTCAAATGGAATTTCTATTTCGAGGTCCTTGAGGAATTGCCACACTGTCTTCCACAATGGTTGAACTAGTTTACACTCCCACCAACAGTGTAAAAGTGTTCCTATTTCTCCACATCCTCTCCAGCATCTGTTGTCTCCAGATTTTATCGCCATTCCAACCAGTGTGAGCTTGTATCTCAGTGTGGTT
>CAUYLG010047236.1:0-12016 GCA_963573385.1 Cacajao melanocephalus | reverse complement strand
GCCTTGTTCTCTTGCTGATGAGGAGCTGCGATCCCCTGTAGGAGGAGAGGCATTCTGATTTTGGGTGTTCTCAGCCTTTTTGCACTGATTTCTTCCCATTTTTGTGGATTTATACACCTGTCGTCTTTGTAATTGCTGACTTTCAGATTGGGTCTGAGTGGACGTCTGGCTTGTTGGTGATGAAGTTTTTTCTGTTTCTTAGTTTTCCTTCAGCGGACACCCTTTCCCCACAGAGCTAGGCCTTCCCGGGTTCAGCTGTGCTTACTGTGAAACTCTCGGTCCTCAGTGCTTCCAATTGCTGTTTTCCTTGTGGGGATGGGACCAGCTGAGCCCGACTCAAGGGGCACCCAGTCGCATATACTCCACACTGAGAAGTGCTGCGCCGTGCCGGGGCGCAGGCAAAACAGCTGCACTAGCCAAAAGAGTTGTGCTGGCGACCCGTGTGGCTCCACCACCGGGAATTTCCCAGTTTGTGTTCCACAGAAATTCGTCTGAAATTGTGGCGTCCACTCGCTCTCTGTGCTTTCACTGGGACCTACAATCCTGAGCTGTTGTTAATCCGCCATCTTGGATCTCTCCGCCTGGTGATGAAGTTTTTTCTGTTTCTTAGTTTTCCTTTGGTGGACGCCCCTTCCCCGCAGAGCTGGACCTTCCCGGTTCAGCTGTGCTTACTGTGAAACTCTCAGTCCTCAGCGCTTCCAATTGCTGTTCTCTTTGTGGGGATGGGACCAGCGGAGCCAGACTCAAAGGGCACCCCGTCCCGTATACTGCGCTCCGAGAAGCCCCGTGCTGGGGGGCCAGCAAAACAGCCATGCCGTCCAAAAAAGTCTCGCTGGTGACCCGTGTGGCTCCTCCGCCGGGAATCTCCTGGTCTGTGGGCAACAAAAATTCGTCTGAAAGTGCGGCGTCCACTCGCTCTCTGAGGTTTCACTGGGAGCTACAATCCTGAGCTGTTGTTAATCGGCCATCTTGGATCTCCGAAAAATGCATTTTCAAATGTTGTCTACCCAAATCAACAATGTTTTTATCTAGCCCATTCATGTTGCCTTCAGTCACATTTACTAAAACAGTTGTTGCCTCTTCTTAGATGCACATGTCACTTCTGCAATCTGATCTTCTTTATGAAATAATACTAGCTTTCACAGATATCCTTAAAGTTGGGCCAAGGACAGAGGGTACCATGAAAATTAGGACTGACTTTTGAAAATACAAAGAGACAGTGTATACTAAATTTCTTTTCAGGCCTACTCTCAAATGTCCTCAAGTCCTGTTTTCTTTTAGACCCTTAGCATGCAAAACAGCTCCCATTATGGGCACAGAGTAATGGATGCCCATAAGTGGACACTGTCTTACAAGGGGCAAACTTCTTTCCCAACCATGCAGCAAATGAAGCACTGATGTGCATGTTCCAACTTATATGTTTTATAGCCTTGTAAATGAAAAGCATTTACTAGCAAAGTCATACTTTAACTAAAAGGTCTTTCCAAAAGCATGTAACTAATTGCTACCTTTATTTCTTCCTCACATAAATCCCAAGTTACAAAACACATACCGTCTGTAACATATCTGTTTTGAGCCCATTTCTTCTCATCCTTTCAGAAATCTTGTGGCTTTAATATATCAGAGAGGATGGTTTCAAAATTAATTTTCATATAGAGTTCCAGATTTATGACTACAACTAAAAGTGTTCCAAAAGCTTGAAGCAATCTTCACTTTATAGCACCTCCTCTCCTCCACTGTCTTGCAATCTTCTAAGAATTCTCTTTTTTCATCCCAACTCAAGTGATTCCTTAACATGTTATTCTGAGTCACATTTCTTCCATCCAGACAAAATTTGCCATGGTTTTATTAATGGGAAATGTTCTTAACTAAAATGTACAATTGTGACCCAAATTCCAAGCCTAATTCTGAAACTGCATGAGAGACGTTACTACTTGGACATCATTCTTGCTCAGAATCTGAACAAAGTTTTCTTTCTGAAACCTATGTTTTTTTCTGTCTGGCCAATGTGTGTTGATGACAACTTCATCCTCCTTGTCACCTGTATTCAACATGTTGCAGTCATTTTTGACTCTTTCCTTTTCTACTGAACTCTTGTGAGTTCTACTGGATCTACTCTAAACATCAATTATTTCCATCTGCCCTTCCACCCATTTCCACACCCATTCCTCTATCCAGGCCTTCATTACCTTTTCACTTGCAATAGCTGCTTAACTAGAGTCAGTCTCTTTACATCTTCCCCAAAGAATGGTGCAAAATTAATCTTCATGAGCCATGGGTTCAAAAATTGTCCAATGACATCTGTCCCCTAAATTAAATCCAAACTCTTCAACATGACGTGAAACCTTCCAAATGAAACTTATACTCTATAACCATCTTTTATGTACTCTATTGTTCAGTCAAACCCAATTAATTGCTCTTTTTTTTTTGCCTCAATCTCTCTCCCTTAATCATGTGTGTCTTTGTTTACGCTGCTCTGTCATTATTCCATTACCATTTCCTGAGAATTTGCTGTCCAAAGTTTTTAAAAAGAGAAAAAAAAACCCATACTGTGCTCAGTGATTTGTGGTTCGCCCAGTACTTTTACTTATTGAGCCTTATAACTTTCCTTTGAGAGAGCCATGTAGGAATAGCTGCTTTGCACAAGCCCACTGAGAGGTGAAATGATCTCAGATCTATCAACAAAGACTGAAATAAAAATGAAATATGCTCTCTTTTTGCATACTTGTGCTTTTCCCACAATACCATGATGCCTTTACCATCTTCACATATCCAAACCCTAAATATACTTTAAAATCAAGTCCAAAAGTCAGCTTATCTATAAAGCTCTAAGAACTTTCTTATTCAGAACTGCCAAAGCATTTTGTTTATACTTTTTTTATGGGACATCACTTTAAAATTTACTTCTCTAATGTGTATATACCTTCCAGTTAGTAATCTCCTTGATTAGTTCATGGCTAATGCATTTTTCAATCCCTCTTGAGATATCTTTTAGTTAAATGCTATTCTAAGCATTCAAAAAATACTTGCTATGTCAGCATGTAACTCAAGAAATAAATTCATCAGTATAAACTGACTTTAACCAATCTGATGATTTTTCTTTTTTCCTGGGAACTTCTTAGTCACAAGATGAAAGATTTGATTAATGTCTGTTTCCCTCTGTGGCAGAAATCTCAAGCTACCCTCTGATACTCATTTTCCTTTTGTGCTGAGGAATGGGCCCCTCTAGCTGGCTCAAGGAGGACATTTGTAGCTTCCTTTGCAGCTATGCATGGCCCTGTGATCCTGAAATGTATGCGGAAGCATTGTGTGGTGCTTCCAAGAAGTCTCCTTAAAGGGAGGGGCTCACCTTCCTTTGTATTTTTTTCTAGTTCCTGCTGGAAAAACGTGGAGATGATGGTGAGAGCTAGGGAAAATGTCTTAGACCAAGACATGGCACCATAAGGATGCTGAAGGCACAAGAAAGGAGCCTGAGGCTATGATTATTCTGGAGCCTGGACAACCTCCTTACAGTGGGAGTGAAAGAGAAGTAAATGTCATTGCAGAATAACTGCCATTGGGGTTTCCTGTTGTAAGGCTGCCCAACATAATCCTAACTGATACGCCCTAATAGATTATAAACTTTAAAAAACTGGGAGATAATTTATTTTGTTCATTATAGCACTAGTATCTAGAACAGATCTTGGCACGTAGTAGGAACTCAGTACATTCCTTGAGTTACACTGAATAGATGTTCAGACCTGGTGCAATTAGGATTGATGATACTGGCTTCACAGAAATAGTTGTTATAAATCCTTGATGTTTTGGGAACTTCATTTGCTAAATTTTAGGGCTTAAATGTCTCAAACGTAATTTCTCATGTGTGTGTTTCTCATTTTGTTTATTTTCAAGCCTAATGAACTTCATATTTTCTTGGCAAAATGTCCTGCATGTCATTGGCATTTTAGCATTGAGTGGCTCTTAATATTTATCTCACCATTTGCAAAACTCTCTCCATTTGAAAATGAGTCCTCGGTTTCACTTTTTTGGGAGCCAGATTTGTTTCCTAAACATTTACATTGCTATTGATGACCAATGTCAACTAAAATAATGAAGGAGTATTATAATGATGAAGAGGAGATTTTAATTTTTCCAATTAATGCAAAGCAAAAGTTTCATTAAAATCAATTAGGAAGCCAAAGCAGAAATCATGTATTGTCCCTCATGACACACTTTGATGCTAAGGCCATGTTCCTTTCTCCCCTTGCCTCGCTACCTAGAGCTGAAGAGTGCCACGCTGAGGACAGAGCTCAAGGAGAAAACATGAAGCACAATATTCACTACATATTTTAGCATATGTCTTCATTTTTTTTCCCTTGGATTTCATATTTTCTTGTTTTTGTTTGAGATGGAGTCTTGCTCTGTCACCCAGGCTGGAATGCAATGGCGCAATCTTGGCTTACTGCAGCCTCTGCCTCCTGAGTTTAAGTGATTCTCTTGCCTCAGCTTTCTGAGTAGTTGGGATTACAGGCACCTGGCACCACACCCAGCTAATTTTTTTATTTTTAGTAGAGACGGGGTTTCACCATGTTGGTCAGGCTGGTCTCGAACTCCTGATCTTAGATGATCCACCCGCTTGGCCTCCGAAAGTGCTGGAATTACAGGCGTGAGCCACCACGCCCAGCCCCTTGGATTTTCTTTCAACAGGGAAAGAAAAAAAAAAAACACTGTTGTTCGTCTCAGGTTATTATTTTAAAAAAATGAGTAAGATTTTGGTGTAACTGGAATAGTGAAAAAAATTCCTTGGAATAACTGTAGTCATGTTAGTGATGAAATGGTGTTAAAATCGCATACTTGAATGGCACTAGAATGACAGAGGGAGGGTCTGCCTTTCAGTGTTTAAAACTGTGCGTGCTTCACAATCCTTTCAGAGTCTGTATTCCTTCTTCAAATATCTGCATCCTTCCCTGTCCAACACGCCAGCCTTGAAAGCTATCATTATCTCTGCCTCTAGCAGACAATCTATATCAAAACAGTTGTACACATAAAACTGCACCACCACCTCGGCTGGCTCTGCTCTGATCCAGCTGTTAGAGTGAATAGCAGTTGGTGCACAGAGCGCTGGAACATGGGTAGCCCCGAGGCCTTATTTGCTAATGTGGCTCACCAGCTGCTGCTTTCTGTGGTCTTTGCAGGCAAGGCCTGGAAGGCTGCCAGTTGCAGCAGGAGTAGGAGAACGTGAGGAATTTCTGAAGCCCGTCCATTTACCCCTGTCTGTCAGCATTTGACACCCTGAGCTGTGGAGTGCTTTCCTCAGGGCAATGAGGAGACCCTGCAGGCTTTAGCTGTGATAAGTGCTTACTCTCTGTCCCTTTTATACACACTATCAAACACACACCGTTCTCAGCACCTAAAGAAAAACTTCTGAGCCTTGCTTTTGGTTGTCCATGCAGGCCTGCCTGATTAATTAGGGCAGGAAGGCAAAGCAGTTTCATTTTTCTTAGGAATAATGCACTCTAAGAGTCTATGAGAAGAATGTAAATGTTGATATTATTTAAGTCCCCAATTTGATTACATATTTTTGCCAGAGATTCAATTAATATGTAAATGTATACACCAGAACAAATGTGTGGGGAAATGTAATAATCAAAATTTATTTATTATTTTCCTAAATGCATTTCCAAGAGAGAGCTTAATTATTTGTTGTCCAAACACATTAAATAAATCATTTTTACGTGACCTTCTTGTGATCTATTTATTATTTAGAAACGTGTAAATAAACTTTACGTTAAGGTTTTTGCTATTAGACTTCAATTAGTGGCACTGAACACTAATAATGAACATTAAAAGAGGGAAAATTTGGAAAAACACATATGCACAGAACTCACATATGTATTATGTATTAATCTTTTTAAAGACTAAGAAAAATGAGATTGAAAAGAAAGGTTGGACATTTTTATAAAAATGAATTTTTATCCTCAGTATTTTAAGTCAGAATAACTTGATTTCAACCCTACATTTCCAAAAACAAAACTGTTTTTGTATTTAATATTTGACATCTTTGCTTTTCTTTCAAAAGGCAACAGCAACAAGTAGGGTTAGCTCTCTTTACAGTACACTACAAGGGAATAATTCCAGTTTAGTTAGGGTAATTCATCGTTATGAAACAATTTATCACAGGAAAGTAAGAACCCTGGAATGCAATTTATTAGATATTTGCCAAATGGACAGCCATAGCACTCTCTAGAACCATCATCTTCGGAAAAGATTAAAACTGCCTAAAAACCAGTGCTCACACTGCCTGACTTGTGCATTACCTGACCATCATTCTCCTTCACACTGTGGGCTCTCCTTGTGGCTTCTTCCACGAATGGGCCCCTTATTACTTGAGGAATTTGGTGTATTCAGAGCAAAACATCACTGAAGAGTCTTAAAAGTGATGGCTAAAAAATCACACTGGCTAAAAACCATTTCACAAGTTTTGGTGTTTGTTTGTAATCCCTTCCCAGGGATGAACCAAAGATCAGATATTGAAGAACAGTAAGCAACAGAGAGAAGGGGGACCCTGAACCTCTTCACACCCTTAGTGCCCTTGCCCGGCCTCCTCGGCAGAACTGCACTTCAATTGCTGCCACATCCAGCAGATCCAGAAAGAAATGTCTTAGTTGCCCTCGTGTATGCATCTGGATTTATATTTAAAAACAACTGAAAAAGCAATTTTACTCCATTTTTATTTGATTTTTTTTCTTTTTCTTAAAGGAGAGGGAGGTCTTGTGCTGTTGCAGAGGGAACCCTGCCTATGTCACCTAGCTGCCACTGTTTCTAATGAGTTATCTTACTTTTAACTTGTTTAACTCTCATTTTTTACCTCTGTAAAAAGAGGATAATTTTTCACCAACAAATATTCATTGAGTGCCTGCTATGGGCCAGGCACTGTCTTAGGTACCTGGTCCACAGCGGTGACCGTGTAGTCGGAATTTGCATCCTGATGCAGCTCACGAAGACAGGCAAGAAAATAAATATCTAGGACAGTGATATGTTTTAAGGAGACAGAGAGGAGAGAACGGTACTGACCTTAAATGCTTCCTTAAAACATGACTGTGCAGATTAACTAAGATAAGGATTATGATGGTGTTTTGTCACAAATGAATTCATTTTTGTGCTTGCTGCTCACGTGGACGGTTCTCTTTGGTTATCATCCTTGAGTTGCTTTCCCTGACCAGTTCTGGTCTCTGGTGAGGCACTGACACAATTACGACCAAACATTCTGGCAGCCAAAAGCTTGTATCTATGGGGACCTTCCCTGGGATAAGCAGGGCAGCTTATAGTCACAGAGCACAGGGTTTCATTGTGAGAAAGTCAACAGCACAGATAAAGGTTGAACTTATAACCTGGGTTTTAATAGCTCCCTGATCAAGGCTAATAGGCTAACTGGTAGATACAAAGTTCAAAAACATTTTAATGTATAAAAAGGCATTCCAGTTCATAGGACAGCATTCTTTTCCATCAACTATGTGCATATAGTCTCTCCTTTGGATCACAACTTCGGCCAGGAGGTTACGGGGTATAGCGATGCCTTTTAACTGCACAGTTGGAAAGACGTTTTTTACTCAGATTGAGCCACCTCGTTTCTGATTGCTTCATGCCAATGCCATTTGTCTCCTGCTGTGAATCTTAAACTATCAATGTCAATATTACCAAGTTTGATATACCATGCTTCAGTGAGCCCTTGAAAGGGCTTCTCTGCCCGGAAAAAATAAAGGAAATGTGCAAATGGGCAACAGGCAAAGTTTACTATTACTTGACAAGGAGTGTCTCTCACAATTGCAGATACTGGCAGGACATGAGAGGCCCATGGACTAAAGGGTTTATACTGTCTAAAAGAGCTCTAGGGACCATGTGGTCCACCCTCTGGTTCCCAAAACATCTGAATTAGCTGTTCCTACAAATTACATCTCTGGTTAGGGGAGTTTATGAATGTGCTCTGGGTCTACCTATGATTAGAATCAATGAAGCCTTTTATTTGTATAGATCACGACTTTTGCATCTGTGCTACAAAGTGTAGGCAGTGTTTTGTTCACAAGGGGCTATGATCTTACATTAAAAGTGTATCAAACATGCTAATGTTTGCTCACATCTCCTTTGTTCTGGTGTACCCAGAGAAGGGACTGATTAATGTGCTTTATTTCTAGAATACTTTCAAAAGATTGTATGCACTGAAATAAAAAGAATGGATTGGAGGTGTAGGTTAAATAATAAGAAAATTGGGTTGTACTAGGAGACACGCCATCTGGGAGTAGTGGATCACTTACTAGAACTATCTGTGTGTATTCATAGCAGCATGAGTTAGCAAGAATCCTTCTTCACACTGTATTTAAACCTGGGAACTTAACTTGCTTTCTCATATTTTTCCACTGGAATGTTAATGGGATGCTTGCAAAAATGGAGATGTCAAGTGGGATATTGACTTCCTAACATCGGTTCAGAACACTGATATTTGAGTTCATTTAGAGGCACTTAAATCATTAGATACACATGACATTCAGCTTAAAAGTACATCTCAAGAAGCAAAATTAAAATCTTATATTCTGCTTGAGCCAGATAGCTTCCCCATGCAGAATATTTGTATGCCCCCAGCTTATTGGAGACTTGAAGAAAAGTACAATTTTTACATTAGTGTTTTATAATGGGAATCATCCAATAATCCTTTCAATAATACATTATAAAACATTAAAATAGCATGAAACCAAGATAGAAAAAGGCTGGAAATCTTCTCCTTTTGAGCATGGTATTGATAACTTGGAAAAATCAGTCCAGGAAAATTACAATGTCTTTCAGTTATTTTAAAGTGTCTGACTCTGTAAGTGACCTTAAGCTCCTTTAAAACAATTAAAAGATTCAAATATTTGTCTGCCAAAATCTTATAGCATGTTAGATAATGGAATGAATGTAGTTATATACAGTCTCTGTATTTCTAGGTATACCTAATTTAGTTAATATTAACATCACTCACTCATTTATGGTTTTATACACTTTGAGTCACATAAGTTCAAGGTCTCAAAACTAATCATAAAAACTACTGACTGCTATTCATGCTAATATAATAACCCTTTCTTTAAAACAACAGCCAATAAATTTCATTATAAAAAGTTATTAAAAGGGTTAAAAACCTATTAAATGTCAAGGAATTTGCCTGACTCAAACTTCTAATAAAGAAAAAGAATAGGCTTTCTTTCTGAATTATTTAAATCTTTACTGACTGTGCACTGAACCATGAAATTGGAAAAGTGTTATTAGAAGTATTCTCTGGTTTTTATAAAAGTTGAAGCCCAGAATGTATCAAGCCATAGTCTTTAACTAGACTAGCTAAAGCGGTAGGTCTTTAATCTGAAATACATGGCTTCTACTGATATAAAGATCATAATTAGAACTCTATCCTGTAACTTGGTGATAATAAAGTTATTATTACAGAAGCACACATGTTCATTTAGAATATATGAACTACATGCTCTAATTTTAATTTGAACAAATTTCTTCCATTTTGGGGGATAGTTCCATGTCCACTAATATAGACCCTCTCAACCAATAATTAGGTTTTAATAGTGACTGACTTTAAAGCACTAATGTTAATAATTTGAATTATCTATCATTTACTGGTTTAACACCTAGCAAATATACATTGAAATTAGATCATTATGGTCTAAAGTGTTAAAAAAAAGTCATAATCCTGCATTATTATAGACCTGTGTGACAAGTGTCATAAAATAAATTTGGGTATTAATTATTAAAAAGTAGGAAATACATATTTCACATTTTATATCTATTTCTCCAAGTGACTACACTTAGCACAACTGATTTGAACCGGTCTCTCTCTCACAAGCAGGTAACTGTCCTCAGATCGGTTTCCTCAACTACCCAGTTCTAGCCTTTGGTAATTGTGGTTTTAAGTTCTCTTATTAAAAATATCTAATATTTGGCTGGGTGCAGTGACTCAGGCCTGTAATCCCAGCACTTTGGGAGGCTGAGGCGGGTGGATCACGAGGTCAGGAGTTCGAGACCAGCCTGATCAACATGTGAAACCTCGTCTCTACTAAAGATACAAAAAATCAGCTAGGCATGGTGGGTGCATGCCTGTAATCGCAGCTACTCGGGAGAGAGGCTGAGGCAGGAGAATTGCTTGAACCCAGGGGGTGGAGTGAGCTAAGATCACATCATTGCACTCCAGCCTGGGCAACAGGTGAGACTCTGTCTCAAGAAAAATACATACATACATACATGAAAATATCTAACACTTACAGGTCCCTCCTAATACACCAAGCACAGTGCTAAGAAGTTTCCATGAATTACCCTATTTAGGACCGACAGTAACCAAGTGAAATGGTTACAGTCACTACTGCCATGGTACCCATGAGAGACCCAAAGGAACAGAGAGAACATTCCCCAGTTATTCAATAAGTGGGCCAGATGCAATTTGTCATAGGCTGCCTAATCTCAAAGCCTATATCATAACCATGAAACTGTACTACTGACCCAGTGTATGAGCTGATGTTTTTAGCTGTTCTTCACACAAAAGATGGTTGGAAGGGCTTATAGGGAGGATGCAACTACAACCTAGAATGACTGAATTTAAGGCACTGATTCCTTTTGTAGGAAATTCAACTATTAATATGACTTTTTTACTGAACACTTATTCTGTGCCTGGCACTGTGAGAGGTCCCAGGGGAAACAAAGGCAGATAAAACTATCCCTGCACACAAATATCTCACAAGCTGGAAGACATACTATACTACAAGTCCAAGGAGATAGTTAACTGCTATAAGCAAAAATGCACTGCTACAGAATTGCAGAGAATAATGCTGCAACAAAGAGTCTGTCTGCATTGCATTAAAATTGCAGTGAGCATCACTTAGAATTAAGAATTTTTTTTTTAAACATCAGAAGATACATGGAACATGGAAATGAGCAGAATTTAACTATGGAGGCAATATACTTGACACTAGACACACCATCAAATTGTTTGACAGTCAATATATCTGCTATATTTTCATAAAAGTAACAATATGGCTAAGATCGTCTGAAATTGAACAAAAATAAAACAATCATGTGACTCTTCCTCTTATGATAACAATGAGTTTAAACCTCAAAAATTCAATATACAATCAAATTACACTTTTAAAAATGTGACTAAAAGCTATCTGATAGTTTGATTTCTGTTTGGGAATTGGCAATGTGATTCTTAAGTGTATTGTACTGTAAGTCTTAGGATGACTAGACCTAGTCTGTATTTACAAGACTATATATACATCAGAATATATGCTGAAGTATATGGTTGTTTTAACTGAAAGAAACCAAAAAACAAAAATTAAAAATACACTGGTATTTGATACTATATTAGTAGAGAGAGATCATTTCACCAGTCCCCAAATATGAGCCTAATGTTTCAAAAATAATGGGTTTTTTCATTGGGCCCTAAAAAACATTTATGGGCACAGCAACAGTAGTCATTTTTATCTGGATCTTTACAACATTCATTCATTAGCTAAAAATGTTGCCACATAAATTATGCTTTCATGGAGTGGCTGACTCAAACATTTTGATCAAAACCTTTCTTTATATTGTCCCACTTGTCAATCAATGTCATTCACTTGTTACTAAAGTATATTTCCAGAAGGGAAGAATGAAAGCAAAACACTCTGTAAGAGAAAGTGGAGACTGCACAAGTCTTACTATGGGACCAGATGGGGGTCATGGCTTAATTAAGTGAAAGCTTAATAACTCTCTGAGACAAAATTGAAAGGGAAAAGGAACTTGGAACAAATTCGTTGTGAAGCATGAGCATTGAGTAGACATCGTCTGCTTAAAAAATACAATTTCCTTTCACTTTTTTTTTATTTTATTTATTTATTTATTTATTTATTTTTTATTTTTGAAAGAAAGAAAAAGAGAGGAAAGAAAGTGAGAGTGAAAGAAAGAAAAAAAGAGTGTACACTAAATGGATGCTTGGTGGGTTTATGAGAGCTGGTATCAGAAACTTATA
>CAUYLG010047235.1:0-55824 GCA_963573385.1 Cacajao melanocephalus | reverse complement strand
GACAGGGGTTTCACTATGTTGGCCAGGCTGGCCTCAAACTCCTGACCTTGTGATCTGCCCACCTCGGCCTCCCAAAGTGCTGGGATTACAGGTGTGAACCACCACATCCAGCCAATAATTTTTTTTTTTTTTTTTTTTTTTCTGAGCTGGAGTCTCACTCTGTCACCCAGGCTGGAGTGCAATGGCATGATCTCGGTTCACTGCAACCTCCGCCTTCTGGGGTCAAGCGATTCTCCTGCCTCAGCCTCCTGCATAGCTAGGATTACAGGCACGTGCCACCACGCCTGGCTAATTTTTGTATCTTTAGTAGAGACGGGGTTTCACCATGTTCATCAGGCTGGTCTCAAATTCCTGACCTCGTGATTCCCCCATCTCAGCCTCCCAAAGTGCTGGGATTACAGGCGGGAGCCACAGCTCCTGTCCTCATCTGGGGAATTTTTTACACATGTAAAGTGCCTGGTTCAGAGAGTGGTAGTATACAGATGTAAATTTGTCTCACACCTCTCAAGAACTAGAAGTATTTGCACTTGTGACAGATGGACTGAATGTCCCCAGCTTTCAGAGCTGCTCTCCTAGGCTCCTAGGCTCTGAGGAGCATCTCTGGTGTCTGTGACTTCCTCATTCTGGAAGCAAAAGCCCCACATCTCATTAGGTTAATCGTGTGGACTTGGGGTCCTGTCTCTATACTTCTCAGAATTGATGTTCTTGTATGTGAAATACAAGAGTGGGACTGTTGCTTGAATAGTAATTACTAACTGAATACAATAGAAAAAAATCATGATATCCAAATAATATTTTATGTGCAATGTGATTGAAATATTATTTATAACTAAATTAATATCAAATATTGTTAAGTAGATGTTTGATTATACACAGCTCTAAAAGTTGATATATTCCAGTTGTCTAAAGTAAAACTTTGTTTTGGTATCCTGATTGAAAGATGGAGAATCTCCTTAAAAAAATAAAATGTCAAGGTTGACACAGCTTGATGGGTTTAGGGACCTTCTGAGGGAAGAGAAGAATTTCTGGACAAAGGTGCTGTGACACAAAGAGAGTGCATGTCATTTGGGTCCACCCTGGGGCCCGCAGCCTCCCTGGGACAGTGCGTGCACCACTGAGATGATTCTCCATCTCCGCTCTTTGCTGTACAACCCCTCTTAGAGGGCTAATCTCTTAAATTCAGGCTTCAATGACAAGCTTGTTCCCTGACTTTCTGACAAGGATGATAGCCGGGATGCCATTTGGCTGTCTGTTCCATCCCATCTTGCCCAGGAGAATATTTCTTTTTTTTTTTTTAAATTATTATTTATTTATATATATATTTCTGAGACACAGTCTTACTCTGTCGCTCAGGGTGGAGTGTAGTGGCGCGATCTCAGCTCACTATAACCTCTGCCTCCCAGGTTCAAGCAATTCTCCTGCCTCAGCCTCCCGAGTACCTGGGATTACAGGTGACTGCCACCACCCCTCGCTAATTTTTGTATTTTTAGTAGAGACGGCGTTTTGCTGTGTTGGCCAAGCTGGTCTCGAACTCTTGATCTCAGGTGATCCTTCTGCCTTGGCCTCCCAAAGTGTTGGGATTATAGGTGTGAGCCACCATGTCTGGCCTCCAGGAGAAAAAAAAGCCTGGTTACTGTAGGCAGAGTAAATGGGTTGGATGATTTGTACTTCCTTGCATTCCTATTCCCCTCATTTTAATGGTGTAGAAAGTAAGGTTGAGTGAAAGGGGGTGTTACCCAAGGTTACATAGTTAGATACTGCCAGCCCTGGGCCTAGAACACATATTTTTTAATTCATAGCTTTTCCCAAGCCCCACACCTCTGCTTTCCTTATCAACCTGCACTGGCTTTTTTTTTTTCCAGAAAACTTCCAGGTGGCTTCTTACTATTTTCAGTGCTGTGAGTGCAGTGAGTACATGTGGAACTCACAAACCCAAAAGAAATGCAGTTTTCAGCCGGGTGCGGTGGCTCACACCTCTAATCCCAGAACTTTGGGAGGCCAAGGCAGGCAGATCAGTTGAGGTCAGGAGTTCAAGACCAGCTTAGCCAACATGGTGAAACCTCGTCTCTACTAAAAATACAAAAATTATCTGGGCATGGTGGCAGGTGCCTGTAATCCCAGCTACTCAGGAGGCTGAGGCAGGAGAATTGCTTGTACCCAGGGGGTGGAGTTTGCAGCTAGCCGAGATTGTGTCACTGCACTCTACCCTGGGTGAGAGAGCAAGACTCCATCTTAAAAAAAAAAAGAAAAAGAAAAAGAAATGTAGTCCTCATTTATCATCATCTACTGGATTCTTAGAAACTGTGATTTTAAGAAAAACAACGTACAGCAAGTCCTTAAGTAAGCATCCTTTTGTTATAATGATGAAAAAAATTGGTTTCATTTTATGTATGTCATCATGCTTAAAGTTGCCATTTCCAAGAACCTATCAATGATGTTAAGCGAAGACTTACTAATTGTCCAATCTGCTAAAAACCAAGTAATAACCTTTAATACCAACTGTGGTTTATTTTTGAAGCAGACATATGAACAGGTAGTTAAAATGCAATGTGATATTTGTTGTACTGGAAGGATGTTCAGGGCGCTGCAGGAACCCAGAAGAGGGACTAATTAACTCATCCTGGGGGAAATTAACCCTGCTTCTCAAAGGTGGAACATTTGAACAGGTATAAAGGATGAATAGGAGTTTATCTGAAAAGGAGAGGGGCAAGAAAGAGTATTTTGGAAGAGGAAACAGCATTTCTCAGACAGAGAATCATGCAAAAGTTTGGTGTATCAAGAAACAGCAGAGATGTTGGGCATCGAAAAAACACAGGGTGTATGGCAGGTGAAGCTAATGATGAGACTAGAGAGAGAGAAGGTCAGTTTGCATAGGGCCTTGAATGCCAAGCTGAGGACTCTGGTTTTAAGGTCAAGGGAGCAGAGAACGTGTGATGAGACCTTGTCTGCCTTATTCAGTTCTCTTTTTTCATTCTGCTTATGAGGCTATGTTATGATGACTGATGTTTGGGCATCTGATACCAGGGAAGTCTTGTGGAAGTCATTTTCTTTCTTTTTTTTTTTTTTTTTGTGGAAGTCATTTTCAACAATTAGAGCAGCATTTCTGTCCTGGGCGTAGATGAGGAGGTCTCCCCAGGGTGAGCCAAGTGGAAGGGAGAGAGTCTCCTTATTCCCCTGGATAATGTCACCTGTGGAGAGCATCCTTTGCCATCTCTGGCCATTGTTCTTGACAGGCAGTAGAATACGCAGGACATTCCAGATGCAGTCCTGTCATTAACACCCATGGCTCTGCAAAGACTCAGAAAGTTTTTCTCTTTTTTTTTTTTTTTTGGTGTGGTAGGGGAATATTAAACTATGGTTTTTCATGATTTTGTGGATTTTGATTTTCCCAGGACGTATCAGTTACATTTTACTAGATAACAAGCCACTCTTAAACTTGGTGGTTAAAACAACTGAACTTTATTTAGTTTATGATTCTACAGTTTGGCTGCTTGGGCTGGGATTCTCTGGGTGATTCTTCTGGTTTGGCCTGGGCTTAGCTAATTATGTCTGTGTTCACTCTTGTGTCTGTGTTCAGCTAGTGGGTTAGTTGAGGCTAGCTGGTCTATGATGGCCTCAGGTGGGATGCCTGAGACAACTGAGATCTCGCTCTGCATGATCTCTCATCTTCCAGCAATCTCAATGCCAGGTTAGATTTTTCACATGGCAGTCTTAGAGTCCTAAAAACAAGAGCAGAATTATATAAGGCCACTTGAGGTCTAGGCTTGGAGAACTTGTCACTTTTGCTGCATTTTGTTGGTCAAAGAAAGTCATGAGGTAAGCTTAGATTCGAAGAGTGAAGGGTCCTACCTTTTTTAAAAAAGTAAAAAACTCATCACTGACTTGAAGCTCATGGAGAGTCTTACCTTTTGATGGTAGGATTGCAAGGGTATGGATGAGGGAGGGGAAGAATTCGTAGCTATTTTTTGAATCTACCACTCAGACTAACTTTCATCACCAGAGAGAGTTGATAATTGAGTTTATTTCCTTACTATGAATAAAATATGAGCAAAGTCATGGAGGACCATGTGATTTCTGAAGTTTTATCTAATTTAATCTGCATAGCAACTCTTATTTTCCCTTTCTATTTTACATATGAAGAAACCGGGGCACAGAGCAATTAAGTGAGATTAAGTGTCTTGCCCAGGCCGGTAAGCCTGGTCTTTGGACTTATATTTGTCTGACTGTAACTCTGGAGCAACTGCCATCATATCATTCTTTCCTATTTTGAAGAGATGAGACAGAGGAGATTGTAGTGGTACTGCTGCATTCTCTGCCATAGCCAACCCCTTTCCAGATAACCCTCATCCCTGGACACAGGTACTTTGCCCTACTCCAGAGGCTCATTTTCTTGTTCCCAGTAGGTTGACTGCTCTTAGGGTGGGCCAGCAGAATAACTATCGTCTCCAGGGTGGGAGTCTTTTGCTGCTTTTATAGTCCAGAAGCCCACTATGCTGAAGAATGTGTTAGAAACTGATGTATTTCTCTGGGGAGAGAGAGTAGGTCAAGCTGTTCATAGGTAAAATATATATATACACCCAACATGGACTAGGGAGAGAGAGCCCTCCAAAAGACCTCTGAGCCTCAGGGGCACACTGGCTGGTATATGCTGTACTAAGAGAAAAATACCTCCTAGATGAGCAGGCAGGGAGGCCTTGCCTTTCTCTGACTAAAGCCTTCTGGAGGCTGCAGCTCAAGATCTTCCAAGTCATCCTGCTACATGGTAACCTTAGTGACTGGAGCTTTGCCCTGGGCTAAACTGACTCTCTGGATTTTGGCTAGTAATGGGAGCTGTGCTCTCAGGGATGTGGAATGAGGAATGGGAACAGCAGGAAGGCACCTGATTGTCAGAACCAAAGCAGGGTTGCCCTTATAGCATGGCTTATGGGGAGGGGAGGAAGGTAGGACTAGGTAAAGACAAGGATGTGAGGAGACCAGATGGTCTGTAGGGAAGGCCCCAATGGGATGGTCATGTTCAGGGTACCCACATAGTAAATGCAGGCTATGGCATCAAATGTAGCTCATTTTGGCACACATGGGTATTGTCACATATCTTGGTGTTGTGTATTACCAAGGCCTCACGTCCAGGCCTTGGGTATAATCAGCCATGTTGCCCTGACTCTGCTATCTTTCTTTCCCACACAGAGCTCATCTCCTGTCCTGGATGTAAACGAGTATATCTTACCAGGGATGTAACTGAACATTTTTTTCTGCAGTGTGTTCCTGCTGAGCAACCCAGGATGGCCAGGGTAAGTCAGGACAAGGAAAGAAGCAGCTGATCTTTTTCAGAAATCTGTGAGGCCCCTGTCCATAAATCTGTCTATTCACCCATCACTCTATCTGATTTGTTACTTCTCCATAAATTTTCCTAATTATCCATCCATCCGTCTAGAAGAAAATAAAAATGTGTGAGTTGGGGAAAACAAAGAATGGGTTTTCTATTAAGTGAAAATTACTGTCTTTTTTTTTTTTTTTTGCTGTCAATCCTTTTAGCAGCAGGTGAATGTGAGTTAAGGTATATTAAGAATTGCTTACTGTATCTATAGTTATCCTCTCTCTTACAGCTCTTACTGAAAAATACCAGTACTGGGCTTTTGTTTTATTTTTTATCTTCCTGAGTTGAAATTCATGTTCCCACCTCAGTCTCCCCAGCCTGGATTAAATGGGTTTATTAATCTTGCCTGTATTTAAACACTATCACTTTTTCCTGAATTTCTTAAATTTTTTATCACTTACTGGCTACCAGCCCTTCTGTTCCTCTTTCCACTAGGGTATCCTTGCCACCACATTGTGTTAATTCACCAATTTACTTACTTGTTCCTGTGTCTGATTTGTGTTGAATGTCTCAGATGTGCCAGGCCCTGTGCTGGGTGTTAGGAAGATAGACCCATGTACTCTACCTTCAAGGAATTCATAGTTTAATTAGTAAAACTTTCAGAATTCATATTAGTTTGGTGGCCTGTGTGATTCAGGCACAGATAGGGCAACTTTTCCAAACCTCCCCTTTTCTTGATGTTTTATATCAGCTCTGGCAAGATATTTGCTTACTAAATGAATGAACATTTGGACTAGGAGAGGCCTAGGTACTCTCAGATCAGGCAGACCCCAAGTGTGGGAGCACAGCTCTGAACGCTGGTCTGTACTTGCCCTTTCTTGGCTGCATTTGACCATCTTGCTGTGTACTCCCATATGTGGGCTTTCTCCTCTCTGGAGCACACTGAATTTCCTGCCTTTGCCTGTGCTTTCCCTCTGTTACAACATTTTCCTCTCTTGTTTGCCTAGTGAACCTACTTGTCATTCAGTATCCAACTCAAATGTTTCCTCTTCATAAAAACTTTCCTGGCTACTCCTAGACTGAGTTCCTGGAAGCCTGCCTTGGTTTTCTTAGCATGTGTTTCATCCCTTTTATTACAGCATTACTCAGTTAATGCTTACCATCCTGTGTGCTATAGATAGCGTGAGGTCAGTTCCTTGGCGTATGCATCTGGGTATCCTTAGATTCATCACAGGTCTCGTGTGAACAGCCCCTGAGACAGCTGCTGCTACTGCTGCTCCTCCTCCTCCTTCTCTTCCTTCCCCTCCTCCCCTTCCTCCTCTCTTCTCCTCTTCCTTCTTCTTTTTCCTTCTCCTTCTTCCTCCTCCTCATTTTTTGAGACAGGGTCTTCCACTGTTGCCCAGGCTGGAGTGTAGTGGTACGATCTCAGCTCACTGAAGCCTTGACCTCCTGAGCTCAAGTGATCTTCCCACCTCAGTCTCCCCAGTAGCTGGGACCACAGGCATGTGTCATCACTCCCAGCTAATTTTTGTATTTTTTATGGAGATAGGGTCTCACTATGTTGCCCAGGCTGGTCTCAAACTCCTGGGCTCAAGCAATCCTCCTGCCTTGGCCTCCCAAAGTACTGGGATTATAGGTGTGAGCCACCATACCTGACATAGCCACTGTTCTTTTTCTCACAAAGGATGCTTCCTTTCACAAGCCCGGACATATTACTCCCAGACAGCTCTCCAGAATAGACTACACTCCAAAATAGTAGAGGAATAGGCCTGCAGGACCCCAGTCTTTAGAGCATTTGCCACTTGTATAGGCAGACCTAAATGAGGAATTGCCAGTAACTCCAGAACTCTCTGCTTCCAGAACTGCTCCGAGTGCAAGGAGAAGAGGGCAGCACATATCCTCTGCACCTACTGCAATCGCTGGCTGTGTAGCTCTTGCACAGAGGAACACCAACACAGCCCTGTCCCTGGGGGCCCGTTCTTTCCTCGGGCCCAAAAAGGATCTCCAGGTACCAATCTCACCTCTCTCCACCCAGTCCCATGCTCTAAAGCAGGGCTGAACCCTAGGATCCCTGGAGAATAGCTCTCTGATCTTGTTTCCCTGCTGGGAAAGAAAGAAGGGACAGTCTCAGAGCCTTTCCCAAAGGAAGTCTTCTTCAGAGTCGGAGTGACTCACTCTAGTCCCTCCCTGTTGGGGGTGGGGGTGGATGGGTGTGGATAAAATGGTACAGGGAGTAAAGTGTTAAATTATTGTGGAAACTAGCTGAGCTCCCTACCTTTCACCTCTAGAGCAATCATGCCATACTTCTAATTTAGTTACTTAGTTAACTTAGTCTGGATCAGGGCTTGTCCATTTGTCTATCCAGCACCATCTATTTTATTTTTATTTTTATATTTTTTGAGATGGAGTCTTACTCTGTCACCCAAGCTGGGGTGCAATGGCGTGATCTCAGCTCAATGCAACCTCTGCCTCCTGGGTTCAAGCGATTCTCCTGCCTTAGCTTACTGAGTAGCTGAGATTGCAGGCATGAGCCACAATGCCTGGCTAATTTTTGTATTTTCAGTAGCGATGGGGTTTCTCCATGTTGCCCAGGCTGGTCTTGAACCCCTGACCTCAGGTGATCCACCCACCCAGGCTTACAGTGCTAGGATTACAGGCGTGAGCTACTGCGCCTGGCCACTATCTGTTTTTAATGACAATCTTCCTGAAAGTCTTTTCTCAAGGCCCTTGAATTGTGGGAGGGGTTCTACATCTGTCAAATCCACAAGAACCAGAGTTCATGATCCATGTGATCTAGCCTGGAGCCTGGCAAGGCTGGTTTCAGCTCCATTAAAAACAAAATCCTGATTAATGAACAGGTTGAGGTTAATTGTGAAGGATTCGATATTCTGCAGGAGATCTGTGTGGAGTAGTGGCAAGTGCCTTCTTTAGCCTCTGGCAGGTAATGGGATGCTGGGCCTTGATGGTGTGCTACTTCTGGACAACTGGACAAATCCAGCCAAGCTAAGCCTAAAATTCTCCTTGTGCCCCTGGAGAAGCATCTGTTTGTACCACCTTCCCCCAAGTTCTGTGTCTCTGCAGTGTCCTCTGAAGGCTGAGGGCTGTGCAACAAAGCTTAGCTGAGGGGTCTATCTGCCTGAGCAAGAGAAGCCCACTTTCTCCATCTTCTCTGGCAGGAGTGAATGGTGGTTCTGGAGACTTCATCTTGTACTGTCCTCTACACACACAGGAAGTGCTCAAGCTATTCTGCGAGACATGTGATATGCTCACATGTCATAGCTGCCTAATGGTGGAACACAAAGAACACAGGTGGGGCTCACAGACTGCCTGAAATGGACTGGGGAGGGCTCTGGACTTCTGGTGAGAGCTCTGAGGCTCCCCATCCATCAAAATCTTTTCTCTGCCCAAGCCAACCTGCAGCCCCTGGGCTGAAGTTTTTCTCTGCTCCTATTGTGGGACTTCTCTGGAAAAGGCCTAATGGGCCAAGAGCCTGTGGTACCTTAGACTTTCCCTAGAAGTCATCACGGCTTCCATGGGTCTGGCTGAGACGGTGCCCTGTGGAGATTCCTGCTTGGTTGGCATGTTCAAAGTAGGATTCAGCCCTTCTCAGTTTTTTCTCTGCCTCATCCCTTAGGTGCAGACATGTTGAAGAAGTTTTGCAAAACCAGAGGATGCTTCTGGAAAGTGTGACTACACAGGTGGCACATAAAAAATCCAGTCTACAGACATCTGCAAAGCAAATTGAGGACAGGTAGTACAGGCTAGTGCCTCACCAGTGCTGGAAATGCTCTGTTCCTGCACACCTGGGGTTCCAACACCAGGCCATCAGATGTAGTGCCTGTGAAGAGTACATGTGGTTAAGCAGATGTGGACATATGTCCTAAAAGGCATATGTCTTGGCCTTAGAGGTCTCAGGGCCAGGGAGTTGTCATCAAGTCATCACTTGGTGACTGAGGCCAAGCTAGTTCAGGATGATCAGAGTGAGCTGGGTCAAAGCATACACCTTATGAACTAGCCGGAAGTCAGTGTTTGAGAATAAGGGTACCAAGCAGACACTAGGGAAGAGAGGGCTGCTTATAATGAGGGTGGAGCAAGCCAGGGGCAATCTGTGCTTTATTACCCCTTTCCCTATGTGTTCTTTATAAATCTACAAATGACATGAAATCATTGGCATTTTACATAGGAAGAGGAAGTGGTAGGTGCTGAGAGCTCATTATGTGGCAGGCACTGGCTTGGGTATCATGTGTGCATTATTTCGTTCAGTTCTTGCCATTCTTTCAGTCAGGGATTATCTCCATTTTACTGATGAGGAGACTGAGATTCACAGAGGTTAGGTGACTTGTCTGAGATCACACAACTGGCCAGTGACTGTGCTGGGTTTGAACATTAGGTCTGTGGTGACTTCAAACCCATGCTTTTTAAGTTTTTAAAAATAGCTTCATTGAGATATAATCTACACGTCATAAAATTATTCTTTTAAAATGTATAATTCAGTGGCCTTTAGTATGTTCACAGAATTGTGCAACTATACATAATTACTGTCTACTTTCAGAACATTTTCATCTCCCTCAAAAGAAACCACATAAACATTATTAGTCACTCCCCATTCCCCCAACACCCCTCTGGTCCTCAGAAACCACTAGTCTACTTTCTGTCTCTTTTTGCCTCATGGCGACATTTCTTGGAGCGTCCTCCATTTAAAGAAATAAGTTACAATAAATCATTCCCATACTTTCTCTTTTGATTCCACCTCTAGTACTGTGTCAACTGGTGGGCTACTGGGTTGACCTGGGTGTAGACTTGAGGTTTACCTAGAGAAAACCAAGCTGAACTTTGGGCCATTGGCTCACTTAGATCAAGTGGGCTGGGTCATACAAAAGGTGGAATGGTGGAGGAAGGTTCTCTCTCTATGTCTATATCTATATCTATATCTATCTATATATATATTTGGTGTCTGCTGGGCCCTGATCTCAATAGGCAGCCTCCAGGTTGGTTCTTATGTTTGCTGTCTCTTGGTCCTCATAGGCCATGAGGAAAGCTTACCATGGTTTGTCCTATTGAGTTTACAGGATTTTTGAAGTGAAGCATCAGCATAGGAAGGTGGAAAACCAGATCAAAATGGCCAAGATGGTTCTGATGAATGAGCTGAACAAACAGGCCAATGGGCTTATAGAGGAATTGGAGGTATGTATAGACAGATGGACCAGATGGTTCAGAAACCATGCACATATCAAACTAGTCCCAGGACCCAGGGGAGCCTAGGCTATAATTCAGATGTGCAGCTTCCATAGTTGTCTGCTGCTCCCTGTATTTTAAAATGTCAGTCTAATTTTAGGAGAGTGGCTCATGAAGGGCTGGAAAATCAGTTCAAACTGATTTTTGCTGCTATGTCTCTTAGGCAGTCTTTCATCCTTAACTACGCAGGGTTATTATAGTCTGTAGTCTTGGAAGAGAAAGTCACGAAACAAACCATCTTCTTCATCGATTTATGCACAAGAGATATAGACATTTATTCATTCCCTCATTCATTTATCACCCATTCTCTATTTGCACCATACAGTCTCCCACCATCTCTCCCTCTCCTTTTCCATCAGCCAGCAGCCCATGGCAGCACTCTGCCCTACTGTCATCTCAGGGCTATCGTCTCATCTGATTCCATCAGTGACACACACAGGCCACCAGACTTCCCAAGCAGGTAGATTACAGTCCAATAACAGGATCAAGGACTGTGTCTTCTGTCTGTACCCAGGGCATTACTAATGAGAGAAAGCAGAAGCTGGAGCAGCAGTTACAGAGCATCATGGTTCTCAACCGTCAGTTTGAGCATGTGCAGAATTTCATCAACTGGGCTGTCTGCAGCAAAACCAGTGTCCCTTTTCTTTTCAGCAAAGAGCTGGTAAGAGGAATCTCCCAACTCCTCAGCCTGTCCTTGAAGCTTATCAGAGCACCACCTTTGTCATAAGGGCAATGAGGTAGTCCTTGGAAGTGCCTTTTCTTTTTAGGATGGAAGGAGGAATAAGATAGTGGCTCCATCCATCCTTCAAATCCAATCACTGCTTTTGGGTTAGTAAGTAAACACTATCTTTAACCAAATGCCATAGTGCAAAGAGGACGCAGGTGCTGAAATTGTCCTGCCCTCCTGAAGGCAGCTCATTTGGGCAAGTCTGTAGTTCTTTGTTGTAGGTCAGTGATTCAGACATTATCCTGGACATGAGCAATGTGCTGGGCATCTCACAGAAAGTTATTGGGGCTTACATGGGGAGCTAAGAGAAAAGGAGTTGGAGATAAGGTTGAAGTGTTAGGCTTGAGAGGATGGCAGCGTCCAGGAGAGGGAGCAAGAATTTTGAGAGAAGTTGATGGAGTTTATATTTGGATACTTTGAATCTAAGGTGCCTATAGAGCATCCAAAACCAACTCTAAGTTACCTACCATTAAAAAGCTGTTTTAATATATGGGTGTGGAAGTTGGAAGAAAAGTTTGTTTGGAGAAGGAGATGTAGGAGTCACCAGGAAATCCGTGGTGTCACCTTGGAAGAGTGTGTGGAGCAAGAAGAGAGAAAGTCAGGAACCCAGGGAATACTGTCATTTTCAGCGTAGACAGAGGAAGAAGATGAGTGGAGGAGAGTGAGAAGCAATGGTCAGAGGTCGGAAGCAAAACAGAGTGTGATACACAGAAATGAACAGAGTTTCCAGTTTTAAGTGGCCCATGTGTCAATGCTGCATGAGTGAAAGAAGATGAACAGTGAAGAGTAGCCTTCAGATCTGGGAATGAGGCTATCGTCTGAAAGAAGCTCCAGCAAAGTAGAAGGGTCAAAAGCTAGAATCAGAAGACTGAGGTTGGGTGGTGAGGAAGTAGAAATGGAAGCAAAAAGAAGAAAAATAAAAACATAGCCTGAGAAGATGGCAGAGTTGGGGGATACTTTTTTTTTTTAAGATTGGAAAACATCTGCACACATGTATATGGGAGAAGAGGCTGTGAAGATAGAGAGGAGGGGTGTGTGGTGGGGTAAGTACACTGAAAAAGCAGGAGGAAGGATCTAGAATGAACTGGTTGGCCTTAAACACAAGGACAGCCCCTTTGTCTAAGATGGGAGGACAGGAAGGGGACAATGTTGTAGTTAAGTTTGAGGTAGAAGGGATACAAGTTTGGGGTAATTTGTCCTTTATGGTGTCTTTTTTTCTCTGTGAAATGGAAGGTGATAATAAGAGGGTTAAAACATTGGTAAGTAGCACCAAAGTAAAGATTTTAAATAGTCATTGAGTGTAGTGGAAGAGAAAGATGACAAGAAAAGAAGTGACAAGATAAAGGGCTGAGGGGTGCTGCTGAAATTAAGGATCACTAAAATGGCCCCAGATAACATGGCTTTGGTATGGCTGGATTACGTAAGAGTAGGAGTTGGCGATGGGGAGGGAATTAGGACACTAGTGATATCATTTAGCTGGGGGGTACTGTGGACTGAAGGAGCAGGGCTTGGAGAGGTTGAAGAACATACTCTGAAAGAGCATAAATTTGTTATGACCAGGGTGGGTTGTTGGAGTTCAAAGGTCTCATAGGTAGAATGGTTCTAAATGATGAATAGGGTCTAGGTATGGTGACTAAACTGAAAACAAATGAAGGTGGTTGCATGCAAGAGATCAACAAAATAAGAGGCTAAGATGCTAGTTGGGACATTAGTTGACTAGAGGATGGCAGGGTAAGTTGGAAACTTGCCAAAGCCCTAGATAAATGGGAGAGTTAGTGATGGGAAATAGATGAAAGTGATGGGAGAGGAAAAGGTCTATTGAGTAGGACAGAAGGGTGTTTTACCTGTAAGTGGAAGAACAGCAATGGGGAGCTCAGAAAATGTCTGCCTCCACTAGGCTTTTCAATTGAGGTGATGGTAGAATAAATGGAGCTGCCAGTCAATGTTGTCGTGAAGAAGAATGACAAATCACTTGAGGCCTGAAAAGGATAAAAATGTAGGAATTGCAGAAGCACTGATAAGAGAAAAGGGATCAGCTGAGAGGATGGGCGGGTGCTAAGGTACATGAGAATTGAGAATATGGAGGATGACAAGAGGTTAAAGGGCCACGACTTTGAGCCTTTCAGCCTGTCCAAAGAGTAAGGGAAGGGGAGTTGTCATTTAGGTGCAAGATGCCCAAATAAATGACCTTTGGTGCTGTTGTCAGATTGTGTTTCAGATGCAGCGATTGCTGGAGACAAGTTGTAACACAGATCCTGGCTCCCCTTGGAGTATCAGATTTACCTGGGAGCCTAACTTCTGGACCAAGCAGCTAGCTTCTCTTGGTGAGCCTGTTCCCACCCACCCAGGCACACCCGCCCTGTGGGCTTTGCCCTAATTGCTTACCTTACTGGGTAGGTCAGTATATGCCGAAGAGAAAGCACTCCCTGAGACTGCCAGTGGTCGTGGAATCATTCGGCAAACCTTTTTTTTTTTGAGAGGGAGGAGGAGAGGTTGAGGAATTTAAATAACAGTGGCAATATAGGACTTTGTATCAGGACCAGCTGAAATCTGAGTTTACCATTCTGTATAAATGCCCTGTTACCTTGGTTTTATTGCTGAGGGGGAGACAAGACAATCACCCTGCTCTCCAGAATGCTGTGTGGCAGTACAGATGAATGTGTGTCTCTGTGATCACACAAAGGTACACGTGTGGGCACAAGCAGGGATATCTCAGCAACAGTGAGACTGTGTGTGCATGCAGGTGTGTTACACAGACATGTCCTTTTGAGTTGAGATGTAAGCAGATAATTCATGGCCTTGTGCATTTTACTTTCCTGCTGCAATCATTTGTTTGCATTCAGTCTTTAGGCAGAATGTAGACAGCTTGAAGTTGTGCCTGTGTTGACAGACTAACGAGTTTGTTAAACTGATGGCCAGCTGCTGGCTTCATTTGAGGCTGTTAATCTTATTGAAAGTTTGTTGAACTTGGCAAAGTGACAAATGATATGTAGGTTTATTTTTCGCTTCCCTCTTTCCTTTGATTTAACTTAGCAGACCTTTAATAGCCACCTACTCTTGTTTAGGCCCCATGCTAAGCACTAAAGAACCAAAGGTGAATAAAACACACTTTCCTTAAGGAACTCAGACTTCCTCTAACTAAGCCTCATCAAAATAATGAGATGAAGGAGCCAACTCGTTAGACTGAAGAAGCTAACTCATTAGACTGAGTTAGCCATTGATCTACTCATGCACAAGGGACCTAGAGACCTCAGGGGGCAGTGCCAGTGCCTGGCACTGACCTGGTATATTAGTCTGTTCTCACATTACTGTGAAGAAATACCTGATACTGGGTAATTTATAAAGAAAAGAAGTTTAATTGGCTCATGATTCTGCAGGCTGTAAAGCAAGCATGTTGCTGGAATCTGCTCAGCTTCTTGGGAGGCCTCAGGAAACTTATAGTCATGGTAGAAGGTGAAGATGCGCATCACATGGACAGAGCAGCAAGAAACAGAGCAAGGGCAGAGGTGTTACATGCTTCTAAACAATCAGATCTCATGAGAACTCTATCACAAGAACAGCACTGAAGGGATGGTGCTAAACCATTCATGAGGGATCTGTCCCCATGATCCAGTGACCTCCTACCAGGAGCCACCTCCAACACTGGGGATTATAATGCAACATAAATTTGAGTGGGGATGCAAATCCAAACTGTATCAGCTGGTATTAGAGCTTCCCCACTCTCTTCCATCCTACTTGTTCAACACACAGTTCCCCACACCTGTATCTGGGGACTTATTCATTGGTCCCAGGCACAACTCTCTACCCTTTGCTACTTTCCAGCATATTCCTTCCCCACCCTAAAGTTGATTCTTTTTGTCAGACTCTGATTGGGCCGTTCTGTTAAAAAAAAAATGAGTGGGTGCTGTTTGAGGGAGCTTACGGTTTTCCTAGTGGGACAGAAACAGAGTCAGGACTGAGCATCTGGTGAAAGCTGAGCTAATTTCTCAAAAATCCTGTGCCCCCAAAGCAGCTCCATACAGGTGCTATTACTGGCAGCATTCTAGACTGAGTCTAGGAGATCAGGGCTTGAATTTCTTAATCTCTGTGCCTGGTACAGGATTGTTGAATGAGGTCTTTTTGTCCCAGGAGTAGGAAGTAGCAAGGTGGGAACAACTTGAAAAACTTTTGAAAAACTCTCTATTCTGCATTTCCAGGCTGCATAACTACTGAAGGTGGACAGCTGTCCCGGGCAGATGCTCCTGCTTATGGAGGCTTACAGGGGCCATCACCCTTTTATCAAAGCCACCAGTCTCCAGTGGCTCAGCAAGAGGCTCTTAGCCACCCTCCACACAAGTTCCAGTCTCCAGCAGTGTGCTCCTCCTCTGTGTGCTGCTCCCACTGCTCCCCAGTCTCACCTTCCCTCAAAGGCCAGGTCCCCCCACCCAGCATGCACCCAGCTCACAGCTTTAGGCAGCCCTCTGAGATGGTGCCCCAGCAGCTGGGGTCTCTGCAGTGCTCTGCCCTGCTGCCCAGGGAGAAAGAGCTGGCCTGCAGCCCTCATCCACCAAAGCTGCTGCAGCCCTGGCTGGAAACCCAGCCCCCTGCGGAGCAGGAGAGCATGCCCCAGCGGCTGGGGCAGCAGCTGACTTCCCAGCCCGTGTGCATTGTCCCCCCACAGGATGTTCAGCAAGGAGCCCATGCCCACCCCACCTTACAGACACCCACTATCCAAGTCCAGTTTGGTCACCACCAGAAGCTGAAGCTCAGTCACTTTCAGCAGCAGCCACAACAGCAGCTGCCACCTCCAACACCTCCCCTCCCTCCTCCCCCACAGCAGCCACCCCCACCTCCACCTCCATCCCAGCATCTGGCTTCTAGTCAGCACGAGAGCCCTCCTGGGCCTGCTTGTTCTCAGAACGTGGACATAATGCACCACAAGTTTGAGCTGGAGGAAATGCAGAAGGACTTGGAGCTTCTTCTCCAGGCTCAACAGCCCAGCCTGCAACTGAGTCAGACCAAATCTCCTCAGCATCTGCAGCAAACCATTGTGGGGCAGATCAACTACATCGTGAGGCAGCCAGCGCCTGTCCAGTCCCAGAGCCAAGAGGAGACCCTGCAGGTAAGCATCAGGGTGATTTGGCGTGCATACTCTGCCCATCCTAGGATCACTCAGGGAACACAGCCTCCCTGGAAACAGGGCAGTATACAGGAATACAGTTACTTCACCTTTGAGCAGCCTTGAACTCAGCCCTCAAATTTCAAAACTACCCTAGGCTCAACCTCCCATCTCAGTAAAGCTCCAGAGAGCGTAGTACCCAGTCCCAGCTTAGATCTAGGCTCAGTGCTCTCCAGAGTAGCTTGGCTTAGGCATGTCTTCCTGGATGACAGTAGGGACCCTGCCCACCAATGGTACCTTCTGAGCTGTGCTGAACTCCTGCCAGTGCCAGAGCAGAAGGGAGGCTGTCTCTTATCTTGTCATATCCCTAGATCCCTTGCCAGACCTTAGGAATCCCAGATAGGGGGAAGGGCAGAGCTTAAGGAGTGCAGTGAGGGTCCACGTTAGATGCTAGCAGGCAGCACTTTTGTAATACTGCACAAGTGTAGACGTAAACTTTTTTACCCCTACTAAGCTGGGAATGTTTGTTTGTTTGTTTGTTTGTTTCTGAGACGGAGTTTCGCTCTTGTTGCCCAGGCTGGAGTGCAATGGTGCGATTTCAGCTCACCGCAGCCTCCGCCTCCTGGGCTCAAGTGATTCTCCACCACCACGCCTGGCTAATTTTTTGTATTTTTGGTAGAGACAGGGTTTCTCCATGTTGGTCAGGCTGGTCTTGAACTCCCGACCTCAAGTGATCGGCTCACCTCGGCCTCCCAAAGTGCTGGGATTACAGGTATAAGCCACTGTGCCTGGCCTTAAGCTGGGTACTTTTTATATGCACCATATCATTTATCCTATCAACAATGTTGTTTGGTAGGCATTACCATCTGTGCTTTATAGGTGTATAAATGGGAGTTAGAGGAGGCTAGCAGTTTGCGAACATATCATACAACATTGAGAGGTAGAGCTAAGACTTGGATCCAGGTCTGCTGACATTTCTGTAATGCCACAGAAGAGGTCTTCTTCTCTCTGTAGGAGGATATTGGATGCTGCTCCTCTTTTTCTCAGCCAAAAGACAGTTGAAGAGGTGCAGTTTGTACCCCTGGAATCTTTGCTGCATTTCACATCTTCATTCTTAGCTCTTGATTTTCTTTTTCCCCCCAGAACACCTGTGCTATCCTCTTCTCTCTACCCTTCTCTCACTTTTTCCATAGTGGTATCCCCTTTAAATCCGTAATCACATTTTTATCTTCAAAGTAGCTTTACAGATTTTTACTTTATTATAGACTGTAAGGCCTCTCACATTTATGCTTCAGTACTGGCAACTTCAGATCATGCTTCAGTGTCTTCCCCTGAGGCCCAGTTCTTTTGAGGAGATATAGAATAATCCGTGTGATGGCAGAGAAGGGTCTAGGGTTCATAGAGGGCCACAAGCTAAAATGTAAGTCAAAAGTAGGTTGCTAAAATGTAAGTCAAAAGTAGATTGCTAAAGTGAACATCACAAAATTAGCTCAAAATTCTATCCTAAGACTTTTGCATTAGCATGTAGTCTTTGGAAGAGTTGGGATAAGAGTATTTTTATTTTTGGAAAATAAGCAGTCCACAGTATGTAGGTGGTAATGATGGGCAGGGCAGGGTGGGTTCTAGCCTTTGCTGCCACTGCTGCTGCTACTGCTGCTACACTCTCTGCAGTAAAACCCACCCAAATTCTTATTTTCTTCTGCAGGCTACAGATGAGCCCCCAGCATCCGAGGGCTCAAAATCGGCTCTCCCTCTTGACAAGAATACTGCTGCTGCCTTGCCCCAGGTGTCTGGGGAAGAAGCCCCTCTCAGTGTCCCCCCAGTGGACAGCACCATTCAGAACTCCTCTCCAAATGTGGTGAGAAAGGTACTAAAGGAGCCTGTTTTCCCTGACCACATGGAACCCACTGCTGGCCAAGGCCCCAGGCACCTGGAGGAGGAGGATAGGGTGGGGGGAGGAGTGTCCCTGTTCCATCCCTGGATGCTACACAGCTCTGATTCATGCCTTCTCTCCTAGTGAGTCAACCACATAGATCTTCCTCATCACCCATTTCCACTCCCCCACACACACGTACAATGGGGCCTACTGGGCTTCATGCAGAGTGGAAGGGGGAAGGGAAAGAAGGCCAGTTTATTGAACACTTACTCTGTGCTTGGAACTGTGTATGCTGCTTCACCAGCATTGTCTCACCTCACCTCCAACAGTTGTGGAAATGAGCATCCCCTATTGTATAGCTAAGGAAACTGAAGTCCAGGGCCCTACAGCTAGTAGAAGAAAGAGCTGAGGTTTTAAAAATGAGATCAGTTAGCAAAGCTTGAACTTCCCTCTGCAATGAAGATGGGGAAAATATTTTATGTGGCCACCACAACCCAGTGTTGGCTTACCTTAAATTTGATTCAGTGAAATTTGTTGGGTGAGTGGTCTGCAGGGATGTTCTGCAGAGGTAGATGAGCAGCTGAGACACTGAGATCTCTTGAAGATGAGCTCTTGGAGGCCTTTCTGTCCACCCACCTACAGCTTGCTGAAAGTGTTTGCTTACCCTGGACATAACCCAGAACCCTACAAATCCTCAACTGTCTATTCTCACCACTGCCCCTTCACCCCCAACCCCTGTCATACTTCTAGCTGGAGTCTCAGTGCTGTGCCGTGTCCTCCACCCATTTTTCCTAGTGCCCCTTGGCCCTGTTCCACTTACCCTATTGCCTTCTGTGGCCTGGTGCCCTCAGCCCTCCAGTGCCTCCACCCAGCCCTGGACTTGAAGCTCTGTCAGATATTCTGAACCCTCCCAGCCTGTAGCCTTGGCCTTGTTGCATCCCTCTGGTCCTGTGCCCAGCTATGCTGGTTGCTCAGTGTACCTGCCCCTCACCAAGTTTGTGTAACTGTACCATTGCAGTGCATGTCTTAAATCAGTCAGTCTCAATAATATTTGAGAAGAGTTTAGAAAAAAGAAGGGATGGCAAAAATGAAATGTCAACTTGGAAGTTGCTAGTGACTCTCGAGGCTTTTTGTCTGTTCCCATCCTACCCTGTTGAAAATGGCTTGGCGTAGAGGCCCTTGAGGTACTGTAGATTGGCCCTTTGTGGCTCCTAGATGTTTAACTTCTTGTATTTGGGCCAGCCACCTAACCATTCATCCATTTGTTTATTCATTGAATGTTTTATATATATAATATACATACGTATGTATGTATGTATGTATGTATATACACATTAATCTCCAAGTATGTGTCCCATATTCTGCTAGGTGCCAGGCATACATTGGTGAATAAGATAGTCCCATGCTGGAGATTACTGGCTGGTGAAAGAAACAGTTAAGCAACAATAATAAATTGTGGTAAAGTGCTGTGATAGTCATTGTGGTACACCCCAATGGAGCACCAAGCTCTGGGAGAGGGGGCTGTTGACAGAAGATTTCTTAGAGGACATTATTTTGAGTTGACATTTCAAAGAGGAGAAGTTGGGCTAGTAAAGGGTAGAGGGATAGAACAAAGAGTCAAAAGGAATGGCAACTAGGAAGCTACAGGAGTGAGAGAAAGCCTGGGGCAATTAGAGGGGCTTCAGATAATCTGTAATTTGACTTGATAGGATCACGAGATGCACTGGGGAATGGGATGGATTGAAACCAGAGGGGTCATAAGCCTTGTAAATTATACTTGGGGGTTGGGATTCAGTCCTGGGGGCTGTGAGAAGTAAATAAAGGACTTCCAGAAAGGGGGAACATGGTTTGAATTAAATTGGAAAGATCACTTTAGCTGTAGTAAGGGAGACCAGAATAGTACAGAGGAGAAGTAGCAGGCTGAATGAATTCAATAGCAATGGGAATAAAAAGGAAGCAAATATTTCAAGAGATATCAGATCATAGTAGTCCTAGTCTCAGTGTCTGATTGAGGATAGGTAAGGCAGAGAAAGCCCTTTGGCTTAACACTCAGGTGTTTCCCCATGTTCCTATCCCAGTGGATTTGTCTTGACCCACTGGGATAGGAGCATGGGAAAAAGGGCATATTTAGGGGAAGAAGTTAAGTTTTGAATTATTGATGTTCTTTTGTGGAAGACACATTAGAAGATGACCTGAAGGCAGCTAGCTCTAGATGTCAGTAGTTCACAAGCAAGCATGAGAATTGCTGTAACTGCCCAACAGGTTCTTCCTGCCTGCTGCACAAATGAAGACTGGCACTGCAGTAGAGAAAGAGTTTAGTTGATGTGAGGCTGGGATTTTTAAAAGGCAGTTTGGGGAAGGGGTGGGGGTGTCTAGAAATGGGTGCTTACTGCTGACTGGTTGGGATGGAGATGAAATCATGGGTGAAAGCTGTCCACTCCAGCTAAGTTGCTTTTGGGTGGGCCACAGGAGTGGGATTGATGGGTCTGGGTAAAGCCATGAATGTCAGACATGCTCAGAACTTGAAAAGATATCTCAAAAGGCCAATCTACAGTAGGCCCAGGAATGATTAAGGGAAAGGCAAGGGTTGGGGTGGGTAGGTTAGATCAGGTCTTTTTCACTGTCACAATTTTCTCACTGATAAAATTTTTGCAAAGGTGGTTTCATTGCCAGTGCTCAGTTGTACGGAAGCCATGCAGAAAATGCTGCTTCTCATTTGATGAGATTAAGTTCTGTTCCTATACACAGAGCAGAGGAAAGGAGCTGAGCCACATGCATGTAGTCAATGCTGCCTGTGTGAATGGCCCACAGGGTTCTCTGAGCAGCAAGGGGTGCTGCCCTCTTGTGTGACTGCAAGTTGGCAATGGGGTTAGCATAGGTCCTAGGAACTCTAACTTCTCATTTTGAGCTTCTTCCGCCCCTTATTTAAAGGGGTTCCTGTAGAGGTTTGGAGGGTCAGATGGCCTGGCATTCTTCAGGTGTTTCATGGGCTTTACATGGCTTGAACTCCCAGAAAAAGGATCCTCAAGTTTGTCATCCTGGCTCAGAGGAACCTTTGGGTCGGCAAAGAGAGATCAACCCTGACAGTGAGAGCCACTGGTTGTACACAAAACTACTGCAATAAGGAAAAGGGCTTTGTTTTTGAGGGAATTTGTTGCCTTGGAGCTGAGATTGGGCAGGGTGGAGGGCATGAAGCTCAAGGATAGCTAACAGCATTTTGATAATACTTTGTATAGTATTGTTCTAATTTTTTCATAAGTTTTTATATGGATTGTTTCATTTTATCTCTTTATCCTAGCAATGCTATGAGGAAGCCTCTTTCTTATTCCCCTTTGAAAGATGTGGAACCTGAGACAGAGAGGTTAAGTGACCCATCTAAGAGTTATGCAGCCAACCCAATGGGCAATGTTAGGATCAGACCACAGGTCCTTGACAGCTCTGTGTTCAATGACTAGGTTAAATTGCTTCTCTTTCTGCACCGCAGTGGGAGAAATAGGACTCCATTTGGCCTCTCACCTGCTGTATTTTCCTGTCTTCGTAATCCGTGAAGTAGCCTGAGGCCTTGCTGGGGAGAGGTCTTAGGACCCAGCCTAGTTTGGTATTGGTTGTCTTTATCCAGTAAAGGTGTTTTGGCCTCCAGCCCACTCCCGGCCTGTGCTGGCTTGTGAGTGCTAGAAAAGTCAGAAGAATCTATCTGAAGGTCACAGAACAGAAGAACCTGTGGCACCAGGCACCTTTCTATGAGTTCTACACTGACTGTATATCACCATAAGAGGACTTTTGGTGAAACAGAACGTCTGTGCACAAGTACCTTGAAGCTGGTGCTAGTATGGTCTTCAGATTGCTGCTGAAAATGAGATGTGAAAGTTCTAGAAAGAGTTTTCTAGTGGCTTGAGCTCTGCAACCCCTTTTGGATGCATTTTGACATTTGTCTGGCAACCGCTGTTGCCTAAGCTTCCTAATCTTGGTCCAGCCACTCTGAAAGAAAGACCATGGCTACAACCCTACAACAACAACGCTTACATCTCAAGTGAAACTGGGAGACATTTTGATGGCCTCACTTCATGCTTCTGAACCAGTCAACTGCTGAAAAATACACAAAAGCATTTCCTTAAAGGAGTTGGCCAGGCACGGTGGCTCACACCTGTAATCCCAGCATTTTGGGAGGCTGAGACAGGCTGATTGTTTGAGCTGAGCAGCTCAAGACCAGCCTGGACAACATGGTGAAACCCAGTCTCTACAAAAAACGCAAGAAAATTAGCCAGGCATGGTGGTGCATGTCTGTGGTCCCAGCCACTCAGGAGGTCGAGGCATGAGAATTGCTTGAGCCTGAGAAGCAGAAGTTGTAGTGAGCCGAGATCATGCTACTGCACTCTAGCTTGGGTAACAGAGCAAGACTGTCTCAAAAAAATAAAAAGCTCTCATGGAGTCAAAGCTGTAGGTGTCACAGAAAGCCCTATCTGAGTCCCAGTTCACCTTCAAGAGGGACTTTTCTTCTGCTGCTCGTAACATAGCCCCAGATCTTCAAGAGAGGACTTCAAGGCCACCAGCATGCTGCTCATGGCTTAGGAGTCTGAGATGTATTTCCAGTAAATGATACAGAAGCAATAGGCATTCCTATGATCCAGATTATTAAGAGTGATACAGAGGAATAAAGGATAATGACTCAGGCAGATAATATTTGTACCATTATCAAAGCATTTCGATACCTCATCTCTTAATTTGAGTCTTATAAAAACTCAGTGAGATTTACATTGACCTGTGTAGGAGGAAATTAAAACCCAGAGCTGGACAGTGACTTGCTTAAACTCATGAAACTCTGGTAACTGTGAGGAAATACCAGGCATCCTGCCTCCATAGTCTCCAAAGCTGCTGCTATGGATCGGATTATGGATCCTCAAGCTCAGGAACAATCGCTTAGCCCTGAAAGCAGCATTTGCTCATGTGTTCCTGGGGCCTACTCTAGTTTTCTTGGGCACAGCCTGCGTCCTGGTCGGCATCTGCAGAATTGTACACTCTTTCTACTCAGGAGTCAGGCCAAACACTCCCCAAGTCTGGCTCCTGAACTTAGCATACTCTAAGAAGCCTGTCTCCTTACTTCTCTCCTGATTTTATTCACCATCCAAACCTAAGATCTTTGTCTAGGTCTCCTGGCCCATGAGAAATCAGGTTCTTGCTCCTATCTGTTTAATAAGACAGAATAGTGTGTCAAGTGTTTTAGAAGTACTCCCATTCAAAATAATGTTTTAAGTCAGTTTCTTACACTGGCCTGGGCAAAATACCTCCGACCAAATTCTCCTGAGTCTTCCAGCCTTGGGGTTTGAGAATTCCACTCATCTGGCTTTCACTTCAGACTTACTAGAATCCATTTACTCCTTTCCTCTTTCTTCAGCCTCAGACTCTGGGATCCTCTTTGCTTTTCTGTCCTCCCTGGATTATCAGGGTACAGGGCACTCTTCACTTCTTCTCTCTTCACCACCCATGAACCTTTTCCCATTTGATTTTACTAAGTTATTATATATTTGCATAGTTACATCGATAGTGATGGCTTTAAATAGTACAAGAGCTTTCTGTTGAGATGAGGAACACTCATTGTCAGCAAGAGCAAGAACTTTGCCATTAAAAATCAACATGTGAGGGGCAGGTGCAGTAGCTTACACCTGTAATCCCAGCACTTTGGGAGGCCGAGGCAGGCAGATTACTTGAGGTCAGGAGTTCAAGACCAGCAGCCTGGCCAATATGGTGAAACCCCATCTCTACTAAAAATACAAAAATTAGCTGGGCCTGGTGGTGGGCACCTGTAATCCCAGCTATTTGGGAGGCTGAGGTAGGAGAATCACTTGAACCCAGGAGGCAGAGGTTACAGTGAGCTGAAATTGCCCAAGTGCACTCCAGCCTGGGCAACAGAGCAAGACTCTGTCTAAAAAAAAAATTAAAAAAAAAAAATAAAAACCATAAAAACATGTGAAACTACTTACTAGACAAGTTTATCCCTTCCTCAGCCATCTGATTCTGTTGTTTAAAGATCTGCTACTATTAAACCAGTCCACTTAGTCTTGAAACTGTTGAAGCATTCACATTTTTTTTTTTTTTTGAGACCGAGTCTTGCTCTGTTGCCAGGCTGGAGTGCAATGGTGCAATCTCAGCTCACTGCAACCTCTGCTTCCTAGGCTCAAGCCATTCTCCTGCCTCAGTCTCCCAAGTAGCTGGGACTACAGGTGTGTGCCACCACACCCAGCTAATTTTTGTATTTTTAGTAGAAGGGGGTTTCATCATGTTGGTCAGGACGTTCTTGATCTCTTGACCTTGTGATCTGCCCACCTCGGCCTCCCAAAGTGCTAGGATTACAGGCATGAGCCACTGCACCCGGCTAATTTTTGTATTTTTAGTAGAGACAGGGTTTCACCATGTTGGTCAGGCTGGTCTTGAACTCATGACCTCAGGTGATACACCTGGCATATTAACGTATTTTGAGGACTTAATTCATAAATCTGTTTTCCTCTTTCTTGTTTCCTTAGCTAGAGTGAAGGCCTTCAGTGTGTTTCCAAGACACAACTCCCAAATCTTTGGTCTCTTTTTCTATTGCATATTTACACAGTGGTCAGTTTCTGATGACTTTAGCCACTAGGACAAAAACCTGAAACCAGAAGTGACCAGGCAAAGCTTTGGAGCAGCAATAAAAACAGCCCATCACAAAACCCATGCATTATGTTCTGTAGATCATAAACTCACATGTGGCTACCTAGCCAGTGTTCTTGATCTCGCAAGCTTAAATATATGGTTTTCTTGGGAAAGTTTTAGTTTAACTACATTATAGTAGTAAGGAGAGTAGAAGCAGGGAGTCAAGATTTCCATAAGGGCAGCTAACAAGGGAGAAGACAAGAAACATCACCTGGAAAAGTGCCACAGGATGAGATCATTCTCTCAAAGAACAAGCTAAGCCCTACGTTATTCTAAGTTCCCAAAAGGATCACAGAATTACTTACTTGTTCATCAAAATTCCTTGATATCACTAAGAAATGGTCTCCTTAGGCTCCTTATGCTCTGTTTAATAAGACAGAAGAGTGTGTAAAGTGTTTTAGAAGTACTCCCATTTGAAATAATGTTTTTAAGCCAATTGCATTTTGTTATTGAAAGAGGTATGTTTCAGATAAATGGAAAATTAATTTATGTGGAACACCACCCTATCTGCACTACTTTATACCCAGCAATATCATCTTGCTGTAAGAACCTGAAATTCATATTAAATTCAGGGCATGTGCACTAAGTGTCTGTTTATTGATTTCTTAATCACTGCTTACTAGGGCACTAGCTTTCTAACTACTGGCACAGAATCAAGACCGGCCAGCTAGTTTTCAAGGCTGGGCCCAGATTCCTAGTCTTGGACCTATATGAGTTTGGGAAATCTGGGTAATCACTCTGTGTCTCAATTTCCCTTCCTGTTAAAATGAAAGAGCAATGTTTTCTCTGAACTTTGACAATACCATGTGGCAATCATTAGAATAATAATGTTAACACACTGAACTCTAGAAATGCATCTGGGTGGTAAGGGTGAGGAGAGAGAGAGGGCATTGGGTAACAGAGCACAGGTCAAGCAGAAGTATGTTAGACAGCTACAGGGTCACATAGGTGACCAGTAGCAGAGGTTGAAAGTCAGATAATTCAGGGAGGTTGTAGGTCAGGCAAGTTGTCAAGTTAGGTGATAAAGACAAGTAGGTTAAACAGGTTAATTGAATTTATTAAATAAATAGGGGAGGTAATTTCATGTAAGTCAGACAGGTGGCAGTCAAAGATAAGGAGACAAAGAGCTAAGAGGCAAGAAGAGGAAAGAGACGGGGATGGGAACACGGTTTTGGGGAAGGGAGATGAGGAGTGAGAGGAGATACTAGTTAAGGGAGGTAAGAGGGCGCTCTGTAGCCTCAGGGTTCTCCCTTCATCCAAAGATGAGCTGAGAAGATTGTCAGAGTGAATGTGTTTTGGCATTTTGACTCTTCCTCTCTGAACTAGAAAATAGTTTATTTTCAGTTGTGAATCCCAAAACACACCCTTTCCTTCATGAAATCTGGAGGTTTTGTATGTGAAGATGAAGTCAAGGTGTCATTACGTAGTTGACAGCCTAGAAACCTCAGTGATAATCCTCCACAGACTTTTTATAGCTAGAAATACACCTTTCCCTCCTGTCATTTGACCTCTCAACAATTCTGGGGTCTAGAGGGCAGGTGGTATCATCTCCGTTGACAGGTGCTCCCTTCTACATGGGAGGCACCAAGTGTCAGACTGCCTGGCCACGTTCTCAAGCTGTTCTCCAATCCCATCATGCTCTCAAGCAGCGCTTCCCCTCCTCCCAGGCCCTGGAAACTCAGCTTGCTTTCCTTGCTCTGAAAGTTGGCCCTACCCTTGCCCTACCCATCTTGTAGCACTGCCAACAGACTAGGATGGAGGCTCTCAGCTCTTCTTTTCCTTTTTGTACATGAAATAAGTATATTTCATTTTAATATTTTACAATCCTTTAGAGAGCCAATGAAGTATAAAAATAACACATAGCATATATAGGTTTCAGAAATGCCATTGTGTCTATACAGCCTGTAAAAATGGGGTTGGGCCGGCTTTCTCACAGCCCCTATGGAAGTTTCCCAGGTTCTTGTTATGACTACTAGAGCTTCACCCCCGCTCCTAATAGCGTTGGCCTCCTTGAGATTGGCTGTGGTTGTGGAAAGGAAAGAAATCAGTCAAGTTCGCAATATCTTGGGATGTATTGCTGACTCGTATTGTCTTCTAGGCATTATGGGACCAGGTTCATCAGGTTCTCCTCAAAATAAACTGCAATGGAGTTTCTGCAATTTTTCCACAGCTCAGTCTGCATGTCTTGCTCTCCCCTATCATTAAGTTAACTCACATATGCAGTAAGTAATTAGAACAGGAGAGATGATATCCTACAAATGTGATCTCTACCCCTAATCTGGGAAGTTTTGTCCTTGGGGATTTTATCTGGTGCATATCTTGTGACATATGGCATCTGACCATTATTGTTTAGGTAGTCTCATGTGGATTTTAGTGCTCTTACTGCTTGGTAGCAGGGATCTCGCTAAAAAGAGACATCTATATAATTCTCAATGTCCAGCATGGGTAGATGAAATGAACACCAGAACTGCACTAAATATACATGTCAAATAGCGGAAAGGGGAAAGAATCTAGTGCAAAGGATTAGACTGTCATATATTGAAAACGGAATGAAATAGTCACTGGGTATTCTTGTTTATTGATAAGGAAATACAGAATATTATAACACTAGGGTAGTGCATAACCAGGACAACAAGGAGACGTTAAGGGATGCAGGCCTGGGCATGTTTGAGATAGCCATTTTCTTTTTGGCCTTGGTCCCTTAAGCGGGGCTCCATTCCTAGTTTACCCAATTTGGTTTGAATATTCTTTCCACCTTGTTTCTCTTCAACTTTTCTTTTCTTGGCACTTAGACTATAGAGGAAATTGAAGCTTTTTAAAAAATTGGACACTATTAAACTACTAGGGAAAATATAAAAAGCATACTTTTCTTTGGAGAGAGGAACAAAAGTTATTTAACTCATCTGTGTTTAAAATTCAGAATAGAAAATATAAGCCTTACTAAAGCAGTTAAATAATAAGGGAAAGAGGAGAAAGAAATGATAAAAAGAAAGCAGGAGAGGAAGAAAGAGAAAGAGCTCATGAGAGAGAGGGGGAGAGAGGAGAAGAGAGGGAAGGAAAAGAAATAGAAAAGAAAGTGAGAGATAGTGAAGAGGAGTAAGCCCAGAGAGGTATAGAGGGGGACAAGTCAAAATTAAGTTGTAGCTTTGGTACCAAAGATCTGGATTCTTTTTTTTTTTTTTTTTGAGACAGAGTCTTGCTCTTTTGACCAGACTGGAATGTAGAGGCACTGTTGCCTCAGCCTCCTGGGCTCAAGCAATCCTCCCACCTTAGCCTCCTGAGAATCTGGGACCGCAGGCCCATGCCGCCATGCCTGGCTAATTTTTCTATTATTTGTGGGCACAGGGTTTCACCATGTTGCCTAGGCTGCTCTTGAACTCTTGGGCTCAAACTATCTGCCTGCTTCAGCCTCCCATGGTGCTGGGATTACAGGTGTGAGCCACCATGCCTGACCACAATATGGATTCTAAATCTACAAAAAACCTACATCAAATCTACTTAGTGATGAAATGTTGCAAGGATCTTCTGAGATCAGGAATGAGACTAGGATGGCTACTATCACTACTTCTAGTCAACCTTGTACTGGAAGTCTTAGCTGGTGGAGTAAGGCAAGAAAAACAAATGTAAATTTAAAAAGAAAGTAGATTTACCATTCAGGCATGGTGGTTCATGCCTGTAATCCCAGCACTTTGGGAAGCTAAGGTGGGAGGATGGCTTGAGCCCAGGAGTTCAAGACCAGCCTGGGCAACATAGCAAGATCTTGTCTCTACAAAATAAAAAAAATTAGCCAGGTGTGGGGATATGCACCTGTAGTCTCAGCTACTCCAAAGGCTGAGGTGGGAGGATTGCTTGCTTGAGCTTGGGAGGTCAAGGCTGCAGTGAGCTGTGGTTGTGCTACTGCACTGCAGCCAGGGTGACAGAGTAAGACCCTGTCTGGAAAAACAAAACAAAAACTTACTATACATAGAGGGACATGATTTGTGTGCACAGAAAATCCAAAAGAAAATCCCAGAATGGGTTGGGTGCGGTGGCTTATGCCTGTAATCTCAGCACTTTGGGAGGTTGAGGTGGGTGGATCACCAGGTCAGGAGTTCGAGACTAGCCTGGCAAAGATGGTGAAACCCCATCTCTACTAAAAATACAAAAAAAACTAGCTGGGTGTGGTGGCATGCACCTGTAGTCCCAGCTACTCAGGAGGCTGAGGCAGAAGAATCGCCTGAACCCAGGAGGTGGAGGTTGTATTGAGCAGAGATCATGCCACTGCATTCCAGCCTGGGCGACAGGGTGAGACTCTGTCTCAAAAAAAAAAAAAAAGAAAAAGAAAATCTCAGAATGACTTTAGCAAGGACTATATAAAGTCGATAGTCAAAAATTAATTGTATTTCTATATACAGTACACACACAATAAAGAAAAATGGAAATCTACAAAATTATGTTTTACAGTAACAAAAAAAAAAACTTAAGATGCCCTTCTGAGCCTCATGAAGCGTAAAAGTAGGTATGCAGCAACAATAATACAATAAAAATAATAGCAGCAGCAGTAAAAACAACTGGGGTTTATTGAGCATCTACAGTATGCCAGATATTGTTCTAAATGTTCACATGGATTTTTCCTTTTAACTTTCTAACAACCCTTTAATGGTTATTGTGAGGATTACATAAAGTAATATATGTAAAACATTTAGCACATTGCCTTGCATATAATAAATTCTCAATAAACTTTAGCTGTGTAAAAAAATCATTATTTTAGAGAGACTCATAGCCAAAGTTGTCAGTAGACCTAAGTAAGCTGCTGTTCATTTGGCTAAAGACTTGTAGAATAAACAGTCCTGTGTTAGTGTTGTTTTGAAATTTCAAATAGCTCATTAATTCATTTATTCATCCAGACACTGCTCTTGGGTCTAGGAATACAGTAGGTAAGCAAAATGGATAAAAATCCATACTCTAATGGACTTTACAATTTAGTAGGGGAAACAGACATTAATCAAATGATATCATGGATTGTGGTATGAGGCTGAAAGTACAAGTATAAGGCATATGAGAGGATAAAAGCAGGAACCTGGTCTGGACTAGAGAATGAAAGAAGGCCTTGTGGCAAAAAATGTCCATTTAGCTGGGTTCTGAAGGATAAGTGGAACAGGGCAGGGATAGGAGAATCCTCTATGCAGAGAAAGCAGTCCCTCTGAAGGGGGTGAGGATAGTGGATGGAAGGAGAGCTTGGTATGTTGCAGGAACTGAAAAAAATGGCTGGAGTTCAGAGAATGAGAAGAGGGTTATTGAATGAGCTATAGTTACAAAGGAGGACAGAAGGACAGAGGACAGGTCATCAGGGCCTTGGGAGTCCTGTTAAGGATTTTTGCAGTTATTCTAAAAAGAATGGAGTGCACTGCAGGGTTTTATGAAAAGAAATAATGTGATTGGATCTGTGTTTTGAAAATATTTCTCCATTGAGGAGGCTACTACAATTGTCCAGGGAGATGTGAAAGTAGGTTAGGCTAGGGCACTGTCAATAGAGAGAAGAATTAGTGGGTATATCTGAGAGATGTGTAAGGGGTAGAATTGATGGAGCTTGGTATTAGTTTGGGTGTGGCAGGAGGGATGCTTCACTGATGCCTCCCTCATAGGATCTGACTGTATGACTCAGAGTGACTTTCACTGAGATGAGGACAGTCCTCATGGCAAAATAGCTTTACTAACTTTATATTGAAACTTGAGAAGGTATTTGAAATATTTATTTTCCTGTGAAAATTTGAATGGGGAAAGAAATGACAGGTTCAAGACACTGATTTTGGAAACTTAGATATGTCTAATCCTGTTTTCCCTTTGTTTTTCAAAAGATGTCAAATTGTTGTATATTTACTCTTTTTTCTTTTTAAAGGGCAGGAACATGAAACTTATACATTCCTGATACATTTATACATTCTTTATACATTTAGAGCCAGTCTCCTTCCCTTTTCCTAAATCTGCCTCTTCAATCTGAAAAGCGGAGTGGATTCAGTACATAAATCTATGTGTTCAACTTCTTTTATCAGCCTCTTACATCTCCTCCTTAAGTCACCAAGTAGTTAGATGTAAGAAAATAATTTTGGAGTCAGAACATCACTGCCGTATCCAATGATTGTATAGACTAGGTGATATTAAGATTTAGCTGCTTTGAAGTTCTCTGCCTTTGGTTTGGAATATCTTTGGCAGGTATACTAGGGCCAGAAAAGACCTTCAGATATCTTGGTTAAAGCCTACATCAAATGCTGGTAGTGCTTGGAGTTGATTTGAACAAGCTCATAAGAAGGCCCTGGAGTTGACCCAGGTTCCCCAAGACTGATTGGAACTTTCTGATGGCATTCTCTCAAGGAAGGTTTGAGGCTGTCAAGAGTTTGAGCCTTCTCAACCCCCTGCTACTTTTGTATGTCAGAAAGTATTCTATAGCACCCCGTGAAGGGAAGAGAAGCCACTGGTGGTAGAGTCAGAGGGGAGTTTGAAATTAGAGGACAGTCCCACAGCCTGACCCTTTGCTTAGGTACAGGACTGGGGTGAGGGATGTGGCTGACTCTGTGTGTGTGTGTGTGTGTGTGTGTGTGTGTGTGTGTGTCTGTGTGTCTGTGTGTCTGTGTGTCTGTGTGTGTATGCCTCAGGTCAGGCAGTAAATTCTCTTTCTCACTCTTGCTGTCACACACAGACACACACACACACACACACACACACACACACACACACACACAGAGTCCTCTGCCTGTGCCTGTCTCTCTGTGTCATAGCTTACCAGCCTCCTTAGTGTTGGGAAGAGGAACAGGGCTTCATGCATTGCCTGAGCTCCTGGCAGCTACCAGACTCTGAAGCCAGAGTGGAATTGGAGCATGGGAGCTCCTGTGGGTTGGGTCTCCCCTCTCCCTCCCTCCATTCCCAGCTAGCAGCCTGACTCTACCCTTGTCTCTGTTCCTGCAGCACTCCACCTCGGTGAGCATCATGGGCTTTTCCAACACTCTGGAGATGGAATTGTCATCTACCAGGTTGGAGAGGCCCCTAGAGCCACAGATCCAGAGTGTGAGCAGCCTGACAGCTGGCACTCCCCAAGCAGTACCAAGCCTGCTGAGTGCTCCCCCCAAAACAGTGTCCAGCCTGACAAGTGTTCAAAACCAGGCCATGCCCAGCCTGACAACCAGTCACCTACAGACTGTCCCCAGCCTCGTGCGTAGCACATTCCAGTCCATGCCCAACTTGCTGAGTGACTCCCCCCAGGCTATGGCAAGCCTGGCAAGTGATCACTCTCAGGCTGGGCCCAGCCTAGTATCTGGTCACACCCAGTCTGTGCCAAGTCTGGCAACTTGTCCTCTGCAGAGCATCCGTCCAGTGTCTGACATGCAGCCAGAAACCGAGTCCAGCTCCAGTTCTGGCCAAACTTCAGGGAGCCTGTGCCCTGGAGATGGGGCTGATTCCTCCCTGGGGAATGCTCTGTGTAAGGTAAGTCCCGGGGAGATGCCATTCAGACTTCCTTTGCTCAACAGTGGGCAAAAGGTTGGCCACTAAGACCCTTGTTCTAACCTTAGCTTAATAGTCCTTTGACCACCAGTGGCAACCATGTCTGAGTTCTTTGATTCTTGTTGACATTTCACTTTTGAAAGATGGAAAGTGAGGATTCCACTCGCTTCACTAACTCACTGGGACAAGGTCCCGTAGCCCCTGGTCTGGATGCTCGCAAGGACTTGGCCATCCCCTCAGAACTGGAGGAGCCAATTAACCTCTCTGTGAAGAAACCTCCACTGGCGCCAGTGGTCAGCACATCTACAGCTCTGCAGCAGTACCAGAACCTAAAAGGTGAGACTCAAGCAGCCTGCCCTTCATGTTGGCCACAGACTTGAGCAGATGGACTCAGCACTTCCAGGTGAGATAGAGGCCAGCAGACAAGCTCTAAGCCGGGGAAGCTGTGCTTCTCTCTGAGGCTGAATTTACTTCTCTCCTCTGAAACTGTCTTAGTGACACCTGTTCTGCTTCCCTTGCTTGGCCATGGCCAAGACTTATTCTGTTTGTAACACTCTCCATGCAAAAAAGTCCTGGGGGTCTGCATTATTCATAGGGGGAAACAGAACTCAGCCCAGGAGGGCTAGCCTTGGCAACATGTTATAGGGAAAAGAGCATGTCTGACTTTGGAGTCTGACAGATGGAAGTTAGGAAACCAGTTTTCTCTCCCTCTAATCGCGGGTAAGAGACCTAACCTCCTTTAACTGATTTCTTCCTCTCTAAATGGGGCTAATCACACCTACTTCATAGGCTACTGGGACAAGTAACTATAGTGAAATAATTTGATAACTTACTCTGAGTAGCAAGGATTTTCCTGGTACCTGACAGTAATGTGGATTTGTGTTGTGCCTCGTAGTGAAGGGAATTTGGACCATTGGAGATTGGTTCCGATTTGCTTCTCAGCTTCCCATGCCCCTTCTCCAACCAGGTTAGGCTGTTTGTTCCTCTGCGGAAGGTGAGGGCTACTTGGGAAGTCAGAAGCAACTCCCTAGTGATCATTTGGGACTTTTTCAGTTCAATGTATGATGCATGTTTAATTTGTAATGATCAGTCTCTTTCCTATACACGTAATACATGAAAATGAAAGAAACAGTTTTTCTCCTTTTCCTCACACTGACTGAAAGACCAACTGAAAAATTATTGGTTCTTATTACACACAATAATGTAACTCTGCTTTTTATGCAGTAAAATTAAACTTTTTAGATCCCGCTTGCCCATGTACAGCAGAACCATGCCTGGTGCTGACTGGATGCTAGTTTCCTCCTTTTGCCCCACCACTGCCTCCTGCCCATCTCCATAGAATGCATACTCAGGGGAGGACTCCCTGGGAGCCCCTTGTCCATGGAGTGTGAGCTGGATTCTCAAGCAGTACTGGAATCCCAGCACTTGCCTGACAGGGCAGAGGCCGGACAAAAGGACTCCTTAGAGGAGGCAACAGCAGTGTACTGAGAACAAGTGATTTCTGAGCTCATGTTGAAGGTGAGAAACTGCCCATCAGTACCTGACCCAACACTCACCTGTAGGCAGCCTCTGAGTGTTGTTTGTGTTCATCTTTTTTAAAAGAAGGTGACTTTCCTCCTTTCAAGAAGGAGATCCATGGTAGACTTGTCAGCACTATGAATGACTATAGTGTAGGTAACAACTGTATGACAGGTGTGTGGCCAAAGGTATGAATAACAGATATAAGTAGAAGGTGTGACAGGGTTTGTTGTCACAAATGTGTGTCACAGGTATTTGTTTGTGTTTTGCCTTAGAGTGTGAGAATTTTGAACAAGGAACCCTAGAGCTGAATGCAAAAGAGAACCAGAGCATCAGGTAACAGACTCCTGGTTAATCTCCCCTCCCACCCATGACTTCACGTCCTGAGATGTTGGCATAGGGAGGAAGCAACCTTGACGATTTAATTGCAAGTGGAAGAAGTTTGTCTGCAACTGTCTTCTTCAACCCCTTGACCTTCAAGTGAATGTCTGGGATGGTTATGGGAGGATGTCCTGGCTCCTGCACCATGAGGCATGCACTCTGGCTGCAGTTCTTGCATGTCAGGGAGCTCCCATCTTTGACTAGGAAGGACTACACCAAAGGGCTTCTCAGTGGCTGACAGGGCCTGGCCATGCAGAGCTGGGCAACGGGGCAGAATATGGACCTGTAGAGTCCCCATTCAGAGTCCAGGTCTGAGAGGATCTAGAGTAGCAATTCAGTTGGGGATTGTGTTAGTCAGGGTTCTCTAGAGGAACAGAACTAGTAGGAGATATATATATATGGGGAGTTTATATTAACTTACATGATCACAAGGTCCCACAATAGGCTGTCTGCAAGCTTGAGGAGCAAGGAAAGCCAGTCCGAGTCTCAAAACTGAACTACTGAGTCCAATGTTTGAGGGCAGGAAGCGTCCAGCACAGGAGGAAGATGTAGCTGGGAAACCAGGCCAGTTATCTCCTTTTCATGTTTTTCTGCCTGCTTTATATTCACTGGCAGCTGATTAGATGGTGCCCACCCAAATAAGGGTGGATCTGTCTCCCCCAGCTCACTGATTCAAATGTTAATCTTCTTTGGCAACACTCTCACAGACACACCCAGGATCAATACTTTGTATCCTTCAATCCAATCAAGTTGACACGCAGTATTAACCATCACAGGGATCATGGATGTTTCTGACTTAGAGGTTGGGGCCAGAGGAGGATCCCAAGATCCTGGGTTATCTGTCTTGCTGCAGAGCCTTCAATAGCGAACCTAAGATTCCCTATGTGCGACTAGAGCGACTCAAGATCTGTGCTGGCTCCTCGGGAGAGATGCCCGTGTTCAAGCTGAAGCCACAGAAGAATGATCAGGATGGGAGCTTCCTGCTGATCATCGAGTGTGGCGCTGAGTCCTCCAGCATGTCCATTAAGGTACCACTTTCCTCTGCCTTGGCCTTAAACCCCGGCCCAGCCTGAGAGCTTATTCTTTCTGCTACTGCCAGAATTCTGGCTCTGGGACCTTTCCTGAGTCTCTGACGGGGCTGCAGCTTTGCCAGACATTGTGCCCTGCTTCAAAGGGCCTGTGAGATGCGTATTAGGAGTGGGGTGTCCCAGCATTCATGGGGCTTGCTGGTGTGGGGTCCTGGAATAAGTGGCTCTCATAGTAGGTGTGCAGGGCCTGCTGGTCCCTCCCTCTCCTCCCCCAAGAGCTTGTTGGTGCTGTGCTCTGGCTCCCCAGACTTACTTCTTCCCCAAGGTCAGCCAGGACAGACTGTCTGAGGCCACCCAGGCCCCAGGTCTGGGGGGAAGAAAGGTCACTGTCACTTCTCTGGCTGGGCAGCGGCCACCAGAAGTGGAGGGCACATCTGAAGAACACAGACTCATTCCTCGAACTCCAGGAGCCAAGAAGGGCCCCCCAGCCCCCATAGAGAATGAGGACTTCTGTGCTGTTTGCCTCAATGGGGGAGAGTTACTGTGCTGTGACCGCTGCCCCAAAGTGTTCCACCTGTCCTGCCATGTGCCAGCCTTGCTCAGCTTTCCAGGGTGAGTCATGCCATCACCTGGCTAGTAGGGTTACCTTCCAGTGATGATTATTCCAGGCCAGGCCCACAGAGCTCCCAGGATAGGCTTACTCCCCTCTTCTGAGCCTGCTTGAATTGCAGGTCTGTGAGTTGATGGGCCTGGGTGTCTTTTGCACACAGACAGGTGGATGCTTGACATTTGGTTGACTTCCCTTCTACCTCTTTACTCACCTTCCTCTTGCATGTGGATTTCATGCCTATAATCCTACCCCAGCCTCCCCAACCCCTATTTTTCTAGAGTCACTAAATTCTGAGTTACTGAATTTCTTCTAAGCCTGTGGCTAGGAAGTCATTCCTTACATGGCAAGGCCAGGGACTCAGTTTCCCATGCCATTGTCCCAGTGCCTGCCCTAGGGCAGAGGGAGAGGGAAGAGTGCTCTGGGCAATGTGTGGAGGCCTAATATGGCCTCACCTGCCCCTGCAGGGGAGAGTGGGTGTGTACCTTGTGCCGCAGCCTGACCCAGCCCGAGATGGAGTACGACTGTGAGAATGCCCGCTATAACCAGCCTGGAATACGGGCATCTCCTGGCCTAAGCACATATGACCAGAAGGTAGGGAGGGGTCTTTGGAAACAAGGTTCCCTGCCCTTGGCAGCTCCCTTCTGCCTACAGGGTCTGAGGCCTTTCAGAGGGGATGAGGGGCTTTTCTGGATACCTTTCTTTGTGCTGTGCCTGACAACTTGGCCCAGGGGTGTTTGGATGATTTTCCTTCTCCCAGCAGTTTTCCTCTGGCTTGGGAACCTGAGCTTTGCCTTAGTATGGCAGCTGGTACCCTGTGAGACAGAGCCAGGGAGTTATCAGGGTCAGCATCTTTAGTTCATACTGAGGTGAGGCCAGAACAAAGTGACTCTGTTGCCAATTCTGATTTTGCAGAAGTGTGAGAAGCTGGTATTGTCCTTGTGCTGCAATAACCTCAGCCTGCCCTTCCACGAACCTGTCAGCCCCCTGGTAAGGAAGGCCGCGCTGTTTCTGCCTGCTACTGTTTCTTCTGCTCAGAGGGTCCAGACCATGGGGCAGGAGCAAGGAGATTCCCAGGCTGGGCTCAGAGCATGACCACTGGAAGTAGTGACAAGAGTAGCTTGTGGATAGTCCAGGGGACTGCGGGGCCACGGCCATTCCAGCCTCCCCAACTACAACTGCTGCTGTATCAGATCTGACTTGACAAGTGACACATTCCTCCTTTTCCCTTTCTCTTTGTCTTCCTTCTCCATCCTTTCCTTCTTGCTGCTTCTCATCATTCCTCCTCCTATTCTTTTTACTTATATTTCAACTCATTGTCCATTTCTTCTTCCTTCTTATCCATACCTCCATTTCTTCTCTTACCCCCCTTTGCCTCCTTCTCCTCATGTCTCCTCCTGCAAGGCCCGGCATTATTACCAGATTATCAAGAGGCCCATGGACCTGTCAATCATCCGGAGGAAGCTGCAAAAGAAGGACCCAGCTCACTATACCACCCCAGAGGAGGTGGTATCGGATGTGCACCTCATGTTCTGGAACTGTGCTAAGTTCAATTATGTATGTCTTGTCTCTTTTCCCTCTCTCTATTTCCCTGCAACCCCAGGACTGTCATGGGTGGGTACAGGTGGGAGGTTAGGTTTGGTCTGGGCTGCCGTGAGGACTGGGGAGCAGATTCCAGGGGCCTGCTGCGGTGAGTGTTTAAAAGGTCTCTCCCACACTCAAGCCTCAGCATGGACTCAGGAAAAATGGGAGGTACTAGTGCCCGGCCATCTGCGGCTGCCTGTTGGGGTCACTTCTGCCTTAAGAGCTACTACCAAACTAATTATCCTGAGTCCTAGGGAAAAAAATGTCCAGTTCCAGACACCTCAGGAGACCGTGCCAGGCTTTGTGCTCTGTGTAGCTCTTGAGGGACCTGGAAGAGATGGACTGGTAGAAATGGGCTAGACTCATTGCTCTCCTTCTCCATCAGCCTGACTCAGAGGTTGCAGAGGCTGGCCGCTGCCTGGAAGTGTTCTTTGAGGGCTGGTTGAAGGAGATCTACCCAGAGAAACGGTTTGCCCAGCCAAGGCATGAGGATTCAGACTCTGAAGAGGTGTCAAGTGAGAGTGGACGCTCCACTCCCCAGGGCTTCCCATGGCCTCCCTACGTGCAGGAGGGCATCCAACCCAAGAGGCGACGACGACATATGGTAAAGAGTTACTGCCACAGTGGCAGCAGGTGGACGGGTGATCGGGCAAGCAGAAGGGCACCCAAGCAGCAACCTAAAGTGAAGCTGTTCAGGTGGCACAAAAGACAGTGGTGACAGTGAACCCTCTCTTCCAGCCCCTTAGCCTGTAAGGAAGGCAGGGCAGTACAGGGCTCATCAAAGACTCATCAAGTCTCACAAGACTTGAAATTCAGAAAGGTACCTGCCTGCCCAGGGTAACCCAGCATTTAGCAGCAGACCAGGGCTGAGAAACCAGTTGTCCTAATAGCCAATTTGGTGCTGGTTACACTACACTGTGATTGTGATGCCCCTAAGAAGGGAATTACCTGGTCTCAGTGCCTGGTTTCTACTTGGATTTGAGGAGAAAGGAAGAGATCTTTCTTAGCCCCTTGGTGTAGGTAAGGAAGGAGAGGTATTGCTTGCAGCAGAGAGAGCTCCTCTGATCTTTGGGCTGGTCCCACCTGTGTAGACCAGAAACATCCATTCAGGGCTGTTTAATTCCATGGAAATGTTTTGCCTGCCTCCTGTGTGCCAGGGATTGACCAGCCATCCTCAGTTGCTTACCATACTCAGCATACAATGTTTAGTGGCTTCAGTAAGTTTTATTGCTGCATTCCTGGGGTAAAATCAAATACTTTGACTCTGCAGCACTGCAATCTTGACATAGCCTACATTTGGCTATTTTAATACGTATTTTTCTTTCAGGAGAATGAAAGAGCAAAGAAAATGTCATTTCGTCTGGCCAACAGTATCCCCCAGGTGTGAGAGCCAGAAGGAGACTGCGTACTCTGGCAGCTGTTGTCCCAGCCTGTTGACCATTCCTTCCCATCTTGCAGCTTATCCTCTTCAGAATGTGGATGGTAGATGAGTCTCATTGAACTGCATAGTGCTCTTCTTTTCCATTTGCATCTATAGCATTTATTTGGGAGCCGTAGTGCATCCACTACAGAGAAGATTTCAGTAATAAACAGGAAAGAGGAAGGCACTCGTTATTATCAGAGTAATCAGATGTATAGGGTCCACTCGACAAGACCACACCTGGTCAGGCTTGGGAGGACCTACCTTCCTTGGTGAATTTTTTTCTGCCTAGGAAAGCAGACCTGTCTCACCTTTTAGTGTCCAGGGTTCAGGAGCCATGTGTATATCTGAACTCCTCCTGGGCTCAGAAGTGAGTAAAAGAAGGGAGAGAGGTTTAGACATATGGCAGGACTGTGGTCCCTGCCCAGCACAGCCAAAGACTGTCACTGTTTGCCTTTGCTTGTCCTGTCTGGACAGAGGTACCTGCCGTGTGCAGACTAGTGGAGGCTTCTAGAGGCCTTAGGTCTCAACTGGTGCCTATTTGGGTTCTAACGGTTTTCAGGGTATTTGTTTTACATACTCTCTTTCCTGATGCTGACTAAGGTGGCTGCTGTGAAAATGCTGTGGCTGGTGTGACATTCTTGATTGAGCTGGGTGGCTGTGCAGAGACCATTTACATCTTCTGGTTCAGATTTCACTTGCACACTTAAAAAGATGTCCACTTCAGAGCCCGTCCTCTGTGCTCCTTACTCTGGGCTAGTTGCACTTCTTTAATGTGAGAACCTGCCTTCCTAGAAGTGACTGTTGGTGCTTGTCAGTGGCCACACCCTTCATCATCCTCATTCAGAGGTCTGGATCTTGAGTTCTGCTTGTGAATACTGTGAAGCAGCTACTGTCTGCTTCAGGTACAGAGTTCCATGGGTGGAGAGAGTAACCCATAACCAGTTCACTCCTCTAGGTCTCTCCTCCTGCTTAGAGATTCTAGTTCTCAACCTCTCCAAGTTCATGACCCAAAGATCAGAAGTGAGTCTTCTGACTAGCCTTCCCCCAGGCTGTCTACCACCCCAAAAAAGCTAACACTTTACTGGCAGCCCTTTTTGTTGGAGGTTAGAGAAGGCCTCAGGGACCAACAGGGGCCAGATCTAGACATTCCTGGGGGAAGTTTGTCTAAGGTGGACAGGCGAAAAAATCAAGAGGCAAAAAGCCAGTGTCCTTTGGTGACCCTGAAGCAACTTCAGAGCCTTAGTTCTCCTAGAATGCAGAGAGAAGCATTCTGGAAGCTGTGGGAATAGGAGCTCAAGGTTGCATCCTGAATGGATCTACATGGTCCTCGCCAGGTGTTTGTGAGGATACTGGAGGTCAGGCTACCTCCCAAGCAAGGGCTTGGTTGAGAAGGAACTCATTGCTGATATTGTTGGGGCAGCTCTGAACCTGACATTTCAGTGGCCAGGGGCAGTTCTGAACCTGACATTTCAGTGGCCAGGGCCAGCTCTGAACCTGACATTTCAGTGGCCAGGGGCAGTTCTGAACCATTTCAGTGGACAGGACTGAGACAGCTCTCCTTGGTCCTGCCATCAAATGGCTAATTTCAGGGGAGTCTTAGGTCATGGCTTTGGTTTTGTTAAGAGACACAGTTCAAGGATGTTTTGATTTGTAGGGCCTTTGCTAATGAGCATTTTTTTTAAAATCAGAAATCATTTCTTCTCTCTTTGTGAGTTGATGGTATTGTCCATTTCCTTCTCTACCCAAGCTGAGAGATCATCGGCACTTCAAAGCAAATCACGCCCATTGGCTTGCCATTCTTTCAGCAGCACGTGCCATGTTCTCCAAAGCAGATAGGCTTCCATAATCCCGTTTTCTGGTTCAGAAACTAAATCTTCAATGCTTTACCAGTCCAGCAATCTTTGGACTTAGGTTTCTGCCCTTTGAGACTCACATGACTTTCTGGTTTGGGGTCTGGCCATTTCCCTTTCAATGTTTGAATCTTCTCGGTTGGCTTGGCAACGTTCCCTCTGTTCTCGTGTCACTAATTCCTGCTCTAGGTCATCTTTCCTTTGTGAGGCCCACATTCCCACCATCCCTGTGAGCTTTATTGTACTTGGCGTTGGGCAGCTGGTGAGTGTTGTGATAGGCTCAGACCTGATCCTTCCTCAGGACCAACTGGAGACCACAAATTTAAAGCAGAAATGCCTGTGAAAAGCTTGACTTTCCTTATATCAGTGAGGCTCCCACCTTGGGTGTGGCCTGCTGGGCTCAAGGATCAGCTTGCTGGGCTAGAGGGTCTTAGGAATGTGCTGGAGAGATACAAACTCCCTTCTCATCATGGAGAGCCTGCATGCTGAGAGGCTCCCTTTAGACACCTGATCAGGGTTGGGTGGGTGGGGCTGAGGCCAAAGCCTATCACACCATCCCCATACTAGCTATCCCTTGGCACTGCCCTCGCCCTGGCTTTTCCTTTGGACCTAGCCACCAGTGTTTTGAGTCATGGTTTTGTTTTGTTTTTGCATGCAAAAACCAGAACATGACTTAGAAATTAAAAAAAATATATCCTGCTAGCCAAGTGACTACCTGCAGAGGCTCTTTGCTAACATTTGGGCTGATCCTGCTTTTGACTTATTCCCATAATGGCCCAGTTTTGAAGTCAGCCAAGTCCTTTGGTTATTGACAATATCATGCAGTGGAAAATACGGTGAGTTCTAGATTCTTATGGGACAGCATGCTGTCCTAGAGGAGAAATTGGCTTCTTGGGTGTGCTGAGAAATAAGACAATAAAGTAGCTTCAGTTGATGGAAAGGAGATTTTAGTTAAAAATTGGTTCAGGATTTTTAAATTTTGTTTTTTGGCTGGGCATGGTGGCTCACGCCTGTAATCCCAGCACTTTGGGAGGCTGAGGTGGGTGGATCATCTGAAGACAGGAGTTTGAGATCAGCCTGGCCAGTATAGTGAAACTGTGTCTCTACTAAAAATACAAATATCAGCCAGGTGTGATGGTACGCACCTGTAATCCCAGCTACTCAGGAGGCTGAGGCAGGAGAATTGCTTGAACCTGGAAGGCAGAGGTTATAGTGAGCCGATATTGCGACACTGCAGTCCAGCCTGGGCAACAGAATGAGACTCTGTCTCAGAAAAAAAAATTGGTTCAGGATGAACTGCAGAGCACTCTTCCACAGAACTTGGGTAGATTAGCCCTGCCTGACGTCCAGCAATTGCTAACTATGCATCTTGCCTGCCTCTAGTACCCCTACCTGAGTGGCAGCCACCAGACATTCCATAGGCTCTGTTCCACGGCAGGCCCTGCCATCCACCCCAGCAGACTCTGGCTGTCTGCCTCTACCCGTTTCTAGCAACAGCTCCTTGCCTGGCTCCTAAGACCGTGGCACCTCCTTGTTTGTTCCTGGGCCCTGTTCTGCTCCCTGTCTCACTCCATGGGGTAACTTAGAGTCTTCCTTTCTGACCTCTTGAACTGAGAGCCTTTGCTCCTGGATTGCCACCTCCTGGGCTTCCTCTTCTCCCTCCGTCAGTACTGCCAAAATTGCCCTGCTCCTTTAGTCCATTTCCATGATCTCGGCCCTCTCTCTCCTCTCCTTGCCTTTCAGCTTTCTCCTGGACTCCTTCCTCTCCCCAGCCTGAACCCAGAGCCTATCACACACTGATGTTTTTATTAACATCCCGAACTTTCTCATCTCCTTCAATTTTTTTTTTTTTTAAGGCAGAGTCTCACTCTGTCACCCAAGCTGGAGTGCAGTGGCATGATCTTGGATCACTGTAACCTCTACATCTTGGGCTCAGGTGATCCTCCCATTTTAGCCTCCTGAGTAGCTGGGACTACAGGTACATGCCACCATGCCTGGCTAATTTTTCTACTTTAGGTAGAGACAGAGTTTCACCATGTTGCTCAAGCTGGTATCAACACTCCTGGGCTCACACGATCTGCCTTCCTCAGCCTCCCAAAGTGCTGGGATTATAGGTGTGAGCCACCGTGCCAGGCAATTTTTGTTGAAACTATCAGCCATTTTCCATTTTTGGCATCATCCTATTTTCTGCTCCACCTCCTGGGCTGCTGAGCATGACACATTCACAGTTGACAGCCTCAGTTGGGCTCTCAGTATTGACTGGAAATTCTGTGACTTGTTGTGATCCTTTTTTTTCCTATCCATGCCTCCATCTTTGCCCTCCACAAATGACTGAGCTCACTGTCTACTTGGCTGAAGAGAGCCCCTAAAGCAAGAGCATCCTTGCCCGCTGTTCCTCTCTCCCCTCTCATTCATCTGTGTCTGTAACTCTCCCCCTCCCCTCCCATCCTGCTCCTATTTAGTTCTTATGTCTTGAATATTTTTGTGTGTCCTCCAAGACCACTCCCTCACTTAGCCCACTGCTCCCGCTTCCTGGAGTCTCCAGCCTCTGTCTCCATTGGTTATTTCCACACAGCCTGCAAACTGGTTCTCATCGAGATTAAAACAGCGTTTCTTAGGGTCTGTTACCCCTTACACCTTCTCCTTGTTAGTCAAGTTCCTTTAAACAAGAATCTTTTTAAATTGATTCTTCCTCAGTTGTTCTTCAGTCCTCTATTCTTTTTCATAAAAGTCACCAGTGACTGCCCAGTTGCCAAATAGAATAAATACCTTTCAGTGCTCAGGTGTCTTGACCTCTCCACAGCATTTCACAGCTTTCACCAACCCTCAGTGAAACAGCCTCCTCCCTTAGCTTTATGACACCACAAGTCTCTGGATTCTCCTCTTACCTCTCAGCCACACAGGCTGAGCAGTCCTTGAAACCTAGACGGGGTACATGTCTGTGGCTGTCTGGGGTCTCTCCGTTTAAGAAGTTGGGTAGACAGGAAGAATCACAGCTGCTTCTGCTTCCCTGTCTCTCTATTTCCTGAGTCCCTTCCTTTTCCTGAACTCAGTTCTCCTCATGCCAAGCATGTCTGTGAGCTCCTGCTGGGAGGACAGCATCTGTGAGTCCTTCCCTCTGTCTCTCCTAGACAACACAGAGACAGATTTTAGCCTTGTTTGCTAAGAGACCTCATCTAAGTCAGCCCAAGGGTGTGGATTAGGTCTTACAGCATCCAGGTCTCAGTCTGGCTACACTGGATTACTAGGCTGCTGGGCCAGCTCCTCACCATGATCCTGCACCAGTTAGAGCCTGCTGCAGTTGGGAAGGAGCCTGGGATGTGTTAAGACAAGTTTCCATGCATGTCAGTGCTGCTAACCAGGAGGAGAAGCTGGCAGGGTGGGTGCCTGCTGCTGATGACATTGGGATGGAGGGAGACTGGGGAGTGCGGTGGCTCCCCCTTTGCCGCAGTTCAGCTGGAGTCAGCATGAGTCCTGTATCAGGGCCTTTCCCACCTGTGCTGATTACCACCACCTGCTTGCTCCAGTTGGTTCTGGAGCTGGAGGCAGCTATTGATGGCTTTCTTGGAGGTAAGGAGGTATATACTAGAAAGACATCTGATTTGAGAGTCTGAGCACCTAAGTTTGTGGTTTTTATCTTGAACTGTGTGACCTTGGGTACAGTTTCCTCATCTATAAAGTTGCAGTGGGAGAATGGCTGAGAACAGTGATCTCTCAGCTCTCCAATGGTAAAGATATTACTCATTATGATTTTAACTGTAGAGCTCAGGCCACATAAGGAACAGGGGAATTCCGGAGGTGGGACACAGCTGGGGGAGTCCAGAGCAGGGCAGGAAAAGGGGACTCACAAGCCAAACAGAGCTGCTTTGAGGAACGTTCTTACCAGCTGGTGCTGCTTCCTGAGCCATATGCCCATTCCTCAAGCTGCACCCCTTTCTCAGATATGTAGAATGAGTTCCTCCTAGGCCCCTATTAGGAGTGGCTATTAGATCCAAAGCAGTTGGGGCATGAGGGAGGATATTTAAAAAGGGAAGTGTCACTGATTTTAAAAGGACCTATACATTCAAGAACAAATAAAAAATAGCACTTTTCTTTACCAAGAATTGTGTCCTGGAGTGTTTTTCAGTGAAGATGATTGAACCTATCACAAGGCCTTCTTGCCGCTAGTTCCCCACATCATAAGAACTCAAGGTGGGAAAGAATCGCCTGGGAAGCCTTTCTCTCTAGGGAAGAACTCAGCTCTCTTCTTCTTTTTATTATTTTTCATTTTCTTTAGAGATAATTTTCTTTGCCCAGGCTGGTCCCAAACTCCTGGGCTCAAGTGCTTCTCCCACCTCAGCCTCCTGAGTAGCTGAGACTCAGGGCAGGTGCCACCATGTCGCTGTTTCTCACTGCATGAACGCAGCCTGTTTCTCAAAACACAGGCAACAAGTGGAGGTGGAGTTAGGGAAAAGGAATTATATGAAAGCCTAACACTTCCAAGTGCTCTACACTTGAAGAATGTCCTTTATATAGTGATGCTCCCCAGTTACCTATCCTTAGCTGTCCTCTCTGCTTTCTCCACGCTACTGGTTTCTAGCCATTTTTTTAGGTCAAGGACATTGTAATGAAGATTTGTCATTCATTTAGGCTGCATAAATTCTGAACACCTTTCCTATTTTTGGTGAATTTCCCACCTAAGGAGTCTTGGGAGACACAGCTCACTCCTCCCTACAGAAGCTAAACGTACTAGAATCTTGATTTCTCAGCATCCGTTGAAGTCAGGGTACAAGCCTAGTGGTAGTGATTTACAAAAAAAAAAAAAGCCTAGAGCCTCCTCTCTGGTGACAGTGTTGGCTGCAGGCAGGTGGGGTTTCCATGGCGGCAGTGGCAGTGGTACAAGGTGGAGCACCTGAGCCCGATGGCATTGCTAGTTTCTTCAGCATACCAATTTTGCACATGATTTCAGGAATTGTTCCTGGCTGCATAGCTCTGAGTATAATTCTCTAGCTTTCCTGACAATTCTGTGAACTACCTAAAAAATCCTTATAATACATTCATTTTTCTGCTTACATCAGCCAGAAATGGTTTCTGGTACCTGCAAGTCAACACTGTAACTGACGTCTGGAGATAAAAGTCCTGAATCCACTTTTCTGAGCTCCAGACTCACCTATCCTGTGGTCTGTGACCACCTCCCCTTGGATGTCTCGGTGTTAGCTGGCACACTAGCCACCCCCTTAACAGATTCTTCCTCTCATATTCTCTGTCTCAGCAGCCAGGACGTGGGAAGAAAACCAGAGGGATATGGTATCAGAGAAGCCAAGGAAGTTTGTGTTTCAAGGAAGGATAATCATCAGTTTTAATGCTTCAGATGAGACCTGAAAAATTTTCTCTCACCTCCCACCCCTTTCCAGACTGGCCCAAGTACCTGAAGCATTTCCCTGCCTACTCTGTGATATTCCTGCCTTAGCCTCCCGTGTAGCTGAGATACAGGCTCGTACCACCACACTGACTTGCCTTACTAATTGTGTTAGTACTAGTCCTTCTCTAGGTTCCAGGGACACAGCCTTTCTACTCCCCACTCCTTGGCTTCCATGTCAAGGTGCTAGTTAGGCCAGCTCCCTGGAGCAAGTCTTGCCCTCATAGGCAGGGCAGCATTTGACCTCCTCTTCCTCTTCACCTGGCCTATGGATTATTTTATCCACTAGGCAGTGGAGGCATAGTATCCAGGGTCTAGGAGCTTTTCAAAGGCCTATAAAAATAAGTCCTGGCCAGGCACTGTGGCTTACATCTGTAGCCCTAGCACTTTGGTAGGCCAAGGTGGGAGGATCACTTGAGCCTAGGAGTTTGAGACCAGCCTGGGCAACATAGCAAGACCCTGTCTCTTAAAAAAAATTAGCCAGGTATGGTGGTGCACAACTGTAGTCCCAGCTATTCAGGAGGCTAAGGTGGGAGGATCACTTAGAGCCTGAGGGTTGAGGCTGAAGTGAGCCATGATCGTGCCACTGCACTCCAGCCTGACTGAAAGAGTGAGGCCCTGTCTCAAAAAAGAAAAGTCTTGAAACAGTATAAAATTAAAAATGGTAAATCATACATAAATATATAATTAAATGTCTATATATCATGTTAAATCTATAATTGTTAATTCTATAACAGTTTCATAAAGTTGCATAAAAATTCTGTTATACCTGAAAACAATTTGTAAGTTAGAGTTTCTCACTTCATAAGAAATTCTATATACACAAGATAATTGCCAAGAAACCTGAGTCCAGTGTAAATTAAATGAATTACACCTAGCCAAAAATTTAAAAAGCAAAATTATAAAAAACAATTGCAAAACTTTGCAGTAAAAATGATATTTACCACAGGCTATAGGTGCAGTTTCATGTTTCATGTAGGGCTTCCTAGAATAAGAAGTTCTTGTCTGGGAAGAACTCTCATCCATGGGCCCCGGAGTTATGCCCAGGTTGGAGAGGGGGACCCCTTGTCCTATAAACATCACTCCTGAAGGCCTTGCCCAGAATGTGCTTTAGGAAATGAGAGGGTGTAACCAATCCTTAGTGACAGCTCTGCAAGTGTAGCAGAGCCTGCTGATTGTTGCCAGTATCTATTTTCTTGTTTTATATGTTTGTTTATTTTTGACAAGTTCTTGATCTGTCACCCAGGCTGGAGTGCAATGGCATGATCGTGGCTCACTGCAGCCTTGAACTCCTGGGCTTAAGTGATCCTCCTGCCTTGGCTGCCCAAAGTGCTGGGATTATAGAGCGTGAGCATCCAGTCTGGGGTGTTTTTTGTTTTTGTTTTGTTCTGTTTTACTTTACAGCAGCTGACTCTATATTCTAACCAATATTATAAAAACAGTGCTTTATTTGCTTACCAGGCTGGGAGGATATTCCTAAGCTTTTTTGGAAATTGATGTACCCTTGGCTTCCAGCTATGTCAGAGATGTAAGACCTGCTGAAGCCAAGCTCCTCATTCATGGAGAAAATAAGGATCTGCTTCATGCTTGTAAACGAACACCACAGCCTTGGTCTTGCCTCAGCCTAAGGGCTAAGGCCTGATGCTGGAGTAAGCAGTGTTTGTATCTAGGGCTCCTCATTTGTTCCAGTGGTTCCCATTTGTGGTGTGTCCCACTGACAGTGTTGCTTCATGTTAAAGATTCTGCCAGGGCAGTGCCTCTGTGACTTTTGAAACTTATTAATTAGGGCCAGGCATGGTAGCTCACACCTGTAATCTTAGCATTTTGGGAGGCTGAGGCAAGAGGATCATTTGAGCCTAAGAGGTCGAGGCTGCAGGGAGCCATGATTGTGTCACTATACTACATCTGGGTGACAAAGCTAGATCGTGTCTCAGGGAAAAAATAAAAAGTAAATTTTATTAATTAGCTTAATAAAGCATTCATCCTCTCTTTCCTATATAAACTGAATCTCTGGTAACCAAATAATTGATGAGGGAAAGTTTCTTTTTAAGAAGTTTTCCACAGTAATTGAAGAAGGACTGATAGATTTGGAATATCATCTTTTTTTCAGCCTCCAGTGAACTAATGAATCTAGGCAATGACCGTCCATGGCTGCTCACTTCACCAAAAAAGAGACAATCAGACATTATGTGTCTCCTGATTGAAGAACACAACATCACCTATAAAGTGTTTATAAACAAATAGAATCTGAACCTAAACAAGTCTCTACATCTACCAATTTACAGATTAACTCTCAATTGACAGGAAATGCAGCGAATAGAAGAACACTTTAAGTGACTTCACATGGATCCAGTCAGCAAAATCCAGTCCCCTAGGACCGATGGGACAAATGACTTGGTTTACATTGCAAGGGGAAGAAAAAGGGAGATGGAGGGGAAACCTTCAAGAGCCTTAAAAATCATGTAAACCAATTGCAATATATAGAACTTATTTGCAGAGTTTAAACACACTAAACATACCATGAGACAGTTGAGAACATTTCAAAAGATAATGGCTGAAAACTGTCCAGAAGTGATCAATGACATGAATTCATAGCTATAAGATGTTGAACAAAATACACTTCAAAAATAAAAAGAAACTTGACATATATTGTAGGGAAACTGCAGAACACCAAAGACAGAGAAGATCCTACACACAGCAGAGGGGAAGATGTAAATGTTACCTTCCGGTGATTCTAGTGCTCTTCTTCTAAGTGCATGGGAAGATTGCACTACTGCACACCAGTTACTTACTTCAGGTGTGTTTATGAGGCTTGAATTGGCCAATGAGAGTGGACATGATATAGGTCGTTACTAGGTTGAATGAGAGCCAGCACTTGATTCTCTATTTTCTCTCTTCCCTTACTGAGGTGATTCAGAGAGCATGCACTGACATGAAGACGCTTAAGTCTCAACCAGTCTGGTGTGCTGTGCTGATACATGGATAATGTATACTTTGCCATATTTTCCATATCTGCAGCAAATTTTGCATGAATGAGGACTTTTGTTGTAAGTCAGTGAGAATTGTGTGTTATTCATTACTGCAGCATAAGCCGGCCTATAATACAAAGAAGCTTGGGTTTCCTTGGGGGAAAAAAATCGAACAATAACAAAACACTAAGATCCCAGGCACTGGCCTAGCAAGTGGGTAGCAAGGAAACTGATATTGGTGACTAGAGGGATAGTGATTCATGTAATGGAGTGGAAAAACGTTTGCTGAAACTATAGTCTGAGATAACTAGGGAGGCACATCATGTACTTAATGAATTTCAATAGAGGGCAAGAGATTGGAAAAACAACATGGGTAGCCTACACTGGCTGATATTCTGTTTATCAAGGTATTTCAAGAAAGACATGAGTTCAGAAAAGAATCGCCCTGTTTTTAAGAAGGAGTGAAAGAAAATAGTATACAAAAATCGAAGAACTTAGGGTTTTGAAGAGGTAATTGCTTCTTGACACTGAAGACTAAGATAAAATTTAAAATCGAAGGCCCATTAAAATTCAGCCTTAAGGTAAGGATCATATTAAAAATATGGGCATAATATTCATTGTTAAAACCTTTGAATGGATTAAGGTACTTCAGGGAACATATCAAGTTAAGAATATAGTGCCCAGTAAAATCTTTTAGCTGGATAAGATTCAGGGAAAAAATTATGAGGACGTGGCTTTTCCACCAAAGCTTGTGAGGAGTGAGGAGGAGGAGAGGGAGACAGAGAGAGAGCGAGAGAGCAAGCTAGGCATGGGCATGTGAACTACGGTAGTCTCCCCTTATCCTTGGCTTTGCTTTCTGCAATTTCAGTTGCCTGTGGCAAATGACAATCTGAAAATATTAAATAGAAAATTCCAGAAATAATTCCTGAGGTTTAAATTGCACACTATTCTGAATAGTGTGATGAGATCTCTAACCACCCCCTCCATCCCATCCTGTCCCGCCAGGGACGTGAATCATCACTTTTGTCTAGTGTATCCACAGCGTATGTACTACCCACCCTTAGTCACTTAGTAGCCTTCTTGGTTATTAGGTCGACAAATCATAAGAAGAAGGGTGAGTACAGTACAGTAAGATTTTTGAGGGAGAGACCACATTCATATAACTTGTATGACAGTATATTGTCACACTTTTTCTATTTTATTATTAGTTACGGTTAATTTCTGGCTGTACCTAATTTGTATATTAAACTTCATCATAGGAATGTTTGTATAGGAAAAAACAGTATACAGTATGTTGGGTTCAGATGAAGTGAGTTTGAACCCAGCAGAGAGACGGATGAGACGGAGTTTCGCTCTTGCTGCCCATGCTGGAGTGCAATGGCATGATCTCGGCTCACTGCAACCTCTGCCTCCCAGGTTCCAGCGATTCTCCTGCCTCAGCCTCTCAAGTAGCTGGGATTGCAGGCATGTACCACTATGCCTGGCTAATTTTGTATTTTTAGTAGAGATGGGTTTTCTCCATGTTGGTCAGGCTGGTCTTGAACTGCTGATCTCAGGTAATCGGTCTGCCTTGGCCTCCCAGAGTGTTGGAATTACAGGTGTGAGCCACTGGGCCTGACCTGTTTGTTTTTTCAAGATGGAGTCTTGCTCTGTCACCCAGGCTGGAGTGCAGTGGGAAGCTCCCAGTTCACTTCAGCTTCTGCCTCCCAGGTTCAAGCGATTCTCCTGCCTCAGCCTCCTGAATACCTGGGCTTACAGGCATGCACCACCACGCCTGGCTAATTTTGTATTTTTAGTAGGGACAGAGTTTCTCCATGTTGGTCAGGCTGGTCTCGAACTACTGACCTCAGGTAATCTGCCAGCCTCAGCCTCCCAAAGTGCCGGGATTACAGGCGTGAGCCACCGCGCCCAGCAGGAACACAAGTCTTAAGAAGACTTGTCCAAAGTTCTTCATGAGTCATTGGTAGTGTCTGGACCAGAACTCAGGCTTGTGACTCAGGTCTCTATAGGGTCTTTCAAAACGTCTAGGACTGAAGAATCTCCTGGACTCCAGACAAGTGGCAGAATGAAAGAGGTCCGAGGTTCATTCCCGTGTTGCAGTGTGCTGGAAGCCCCACAGGTGGCACTCAGCTCCGGGAGCGTCAGAAAAACTTAGTAAGGGCTAACCCTAGGGGGAAATTTTGATGAGGAGCAGGATATTTGCATAGTCCTAAATTGTCACTCCACTGACTGCTCATTGTTGTGCAGGAAAAGTTGTAAGGGAGGAAAAAAATATACAGCAATTGCAGTATTATACAGTGGAGAAATCAGATAACATCTTGATCATGTGATCAAAATAACATCGCCAATAAGGGGCAGGTGGACATACTGTGCCTCCAGATGTAATGCCGTGAGAAGGACATGGTGTCAGCCGTAATACAGTATTGCCTCCAAGAATGCAGAACCCGAATCTCATCACAGAGGAACATCAGACAAACCCAGAATGAAAGACATTATATTAAGTAAAGGCAGGGGATAGGGGATGTGATTCTTAAAAAATGTTCCTGTCATTAAAGAAAAGCTAGGAAAATGTCCAGGTTCAGGGAGGCTAAAGAGACATGACAGCTAAATGCAACACCTGACCCTACATTGGGCCCTGTAGTGGAGTGGGGAAAATGTAGCATAAAGGACATTCTTGGGTCAATGGACAACATGGGGATATGGAGAGTAGATGAGATTATTGTATCAATGTTAAATGTACTAAAGTTGATAACTGAACTGTGGTTATATAATTGAATATTCTCATATTTAGAAAATATGCACTGGAGTATTTAGAAGTAAAAGGCCTTAGTGTGTGTAACTCACCCACAAATGTTACAGAACAAAACTGTAGATGTATATCTTTTTAAATTAAACACACACACACACACACACACACGGAGAGGAGAGAGTGCTATAAATAAAGAAAATGGTGTAAATTTTTTTTTTTGACATGGAGTCTCACTCTGTCACCAGGCTGGAGTGTAGAGGTATGATCTCAGCTCACTGCAACCTCCACCTCCCTGGTTCAAGTGATTCTCCTGCCTCAGCCTCCTGAGTAGCTGGGACTACAGGCGCGCACCACTACGCCCAGCTGATTTTTGTATTTTTAGTAGAGATAGGGTTTCACCATGTTGGCCAGGATGGTCTCCATCCCTTGAACTCGTGATCTGCCTGCCTTGGCCTCCCAAAGTGTTGGGATTACAGGCGTGAGCCACTGGGTCTGCCTGTTGTAAAACCTTAATAGGTGAATCTGGGTGAAGGACATCTGGGGCCAGACACGGTGGCTCACACTTTTAATCCTACAGCTTTGGGAGGCCAAGGTGGGAGGGTCACTCTAGCCCAGGAGTTTGAGACCAGCATGGGCTACATAGCAGGACTCCAAGATTGAACTCAGGAGGTTGAGGCTGCAGTAGCCATAATCATGCCACTGTACTCCAGTCTGGACAACAGAGCAAGACCCTGTCTCTATTGAAAAAAAAAAAAAAAAGGCTGGGTGCAGTGGCTCACTCCTGTAATCCCAGCACTTTGGGAGGCCGAGGCAGGCAAATCATGAGGTCAGGAGTTCGAGACCAGCCTGGCCAACATAGTGAAAGTCCATCTGTACTAAAAATACAAAGAAGTTAGCTGGGGTTAGTGGCAGATGCCCATAGTCCCAGCTACTCATTTTTTTTACCACTTTAATTTTTGTAACTTTTCTATAAAAGTTTGAAGTTATTTCCAAATAAAAATTTAAGAAAAAAAAAAAAGAAGCAATAGTGATCCTGGGTAGCTCCTCTGCCCACGCCTCTTTCTGTTACGCAATTCAGAGCCAGTGTCCTGCCTCATTAGAATGTGTCTTCAGCTGTCCTCCGTGCTTCCATCATTTCTCTTCAGATAGGATTGTGTTTGGCTTAGAGGCCTAGGCTGGAGGGGTGGAGCCACTACTGTCTATGGCTGGAAAATGCCACCGAAGGTTTCGTAAGAGGATGTGCAGAGGCAGTGGAGGCCTCTGAGTCCAGACTTCACCCCACTCTGTCCTCAAGAAACTAAGGCCCCTGGAAGCAGTCAGGCTCCAGCTGGGTTTCCCCAACCATTCTGAACCGGAATCTGGTGTCTGAGGGGACTCAGCAGGCCTGGGTGTGTTAAGAGCCTTGGCAGTATGGGGACAGGAAGGGCTTTGCTATCATTTCCTTCTGCTTACAGTTTCTTGGAGGTGGCACAATCCATCTTCTCTCATGACCCTGGGCATACCAGACACCCTGAAACCTCAGGAGTCCTTCCAATCTTCCTATGATCTCCTTTGCATTAAATCATCAACACTAAATGTCAGTGACAGGGCAGTAGAACGTTTGCCTCAGATCTGACCCTGCATTCTTTCCTGGGATGACTTCTTGTGGCTTTCCCTCTGTGTCTGTGTCCTTCACATGTGAGTAAAGGGACTTAGTCAGTCTATTCCCATGCTTGAGCCTGGCTGGGCTTGCCCCTCACTCAGCTCTTCTCACAGGACAGGGAGGTCAATCTCTGCAGTCAGCTGGTGGGAAAATGACAAGAGTCTAGTCTAAGGCTTCTCCAGCTCCCCTTACTCACATGTAAGCCAAGTAGAAAAAGATTACTCCCCTTATCTGCACTCAGTAAACAAAGTTCTGGACCATGAAATTCCTTAGACATAGCCAAACAATGTTTCAATGAATGAATCAAACTTCCAAGTGAATGGTGTTTGTGTCATGAAACCATTGCAAGACTGTTAGCTTTAGTTACTCTCTTGGCCAACTTTGCCTCTGGAAACCTTAAAGGCTGTTACAGGTAAGGGAGGCAGTGATGCCAAATGGTCAGGAGCACAGCCCCTGGGCCCACCCCTGGACTCAGACATACTAGCCGTGTGGTCTTGGACAAGTCGGTCCTGCAGGCTGTACTTGTTTCTTCTTTAGTACCCACCTCATGGAGTTGTTGTGAGAATTAAAATACGTAAAGCATTTGGGACAGTGCCTGGCACAGAATTGGTGATATTATTAGGTGGATTAGTAGTACCTGTATTTTATTAAAACCAAGACACATACATGTAAGTACTTTCTTGGTTTTTCAGGAAGGTGTCAACAAAAAGTTTTTATGCCACAATATCAGGACTACTACCTGCCTAACAGCAATAGTAATATGTAATCAGAGGCAACCCAATTTCCAAGAAGTTAAAAAGTGAAAAAAAACTGTGGTTTTAGAATCCGTAAAATATAAGCATTATTTAGTTGTTTTTACTTTTTAAATTGAGATGTTATTAATATACTATACAATTCACTTTTTTTTTAAGAGACAGGGTTTTGCTCTGTCGCTCAGGCTGGAGTGCAGTGGCATGATCATAGCTCATTGCAGCCTCAAACTCCTGAGTTCATATGATCCTCCCACCTCAGTCTCTCAGGTAGCTGGGCCTACCAATTCACACCATCATCTGCATGTACATCAGCTAATTTTTAAATTCTCTGTAGGGATGGAATCTCACTATGTTGCCCAGTCTGGTCTGAAACTCCTGGCCTCAAGCAGTCCTCCCACCTCGATCTCCCAAAGCTCTGGGATTACAGGTGTGAGCCATTGCGCCTGACCAGAATTTACCTTTTTAAAGAGCATGATTCAGTGGCTTCTAGAATAGTCACAAGGTGTACAGCCATCATATTTTCATCACCCCAAAAAGAAACTACATAACTGTTAGCAGTCTTCCCCATTTCCCCATCCTCCCAGTCCTAGCAACTGCTAATCTATTTTCTATATGTATAGATTTGCCTGTTGTGGACACTTCGTATAAATGGAGTCATACAGTATATGGCCTTTGCCTCTGGCTTCTTTCGTTTAGCATAATGTTGTCAGGGTCGTCCATATTGTAGTATGGGTCAGTACTTCATTTTTTTTTTTATGGCCAAATAACATTCCATTGTATAGATATATTGTCTTTGCTTATTCATTCATTGTTTGTTGGACATGGGGTTGTTTCCTCTTCTTGACTATTATGAGTCGTGCTGCTGTGAACATTCATGTATAAGCTTTTGTGTGGACAGACGTTTTTTATTCTTTTGGTCATATACCCAGGAGTGGCCATATAATAACTCTATGTTTAATCATTTGATGAACTGCCAGAGTGTTTTCCAAAGCAGCTGTACTGTTTAACACTTCCATCAGCAATGTACAAAGGTTCCAATTTCTCCACATCCTCACCAACACTTATTATTGTCTAGATTTTTTATTATAGCCCTCCTAGTGGGTGTGAAGTGATTATCTCATTAGGGTTTAATTTTATTTATTTATATTTTTGGAGAAAGGAGTCTTGCTATGTTGCCCAGGCTGAACCCCAACTCCTGGGCTTGATCAAGCTTTCTGTCTCAGCTTCGCAAGTAGCTGTGCTAGCACATACCAGTATGCCAGCTGCTATCGCATTATGGTTTTGATTCACATTCCTCTAATGATTAATGTTTTATTTTATTTTACTGTGTTTTAGGCTTTGGGGTATATGTGAAGAACATGCAGGATTGTTGTACAGGTACATACATGGCAATGTGGTTTGCTGCCTTCCTCCCCATCACCTATATCTGGCATTTCTCCCATGTTATCCCTCCCCAACTCCCCACCCTGTGCAGTCCCTCCCCTAGCTCCCCTCCACAGACCTCAGTGTGTGATGC
>CAUYLG010047232.1:0-16017 GCA_963573385.1 Cacajao melanocephalus | reverse complement strand
TTATTCCTTCCTGTCTCCATTGTTAAGCACAATTATTGGCATAAAAGAGGTTTTTAATACCCATTTTTAGACTGCATTCTAGCCTGGGCAATACAACAAGAATCCCGTTCTCTCTCCCTCTTTCTCTTCCTCTTTCTTTCTCTCTTTCATTCTTTTTTCTTTCTTTCACTCTTTCTTTCTTTTCTCTTTCTAAAAAAATAAATAAATAAATAATAAAGATGCATCAATTCTAAACATGTGGATGCATAAAATAAAATACATGAAGAAAATTGATACAACCACCAAAAAACTAGAAAAATCCTCCATTGTACAGCATTAAAAAGCTGATGGAATAGTAAGAGATAAATAAATCATTCAGAGACGTTTGCTTTTTTTTTTCTTTTTTTGAAACAGAGTTTCACTCTGTCACTCAGGCTGGAGTGCATTGGCTTGAACACAGCTCACTGCAGCCTCAACCTCCTGGGTTCAAGCAATACTCCTGCCTCAGCCTCCCAAATAGCTGGGACCACAGATGCAGGCTAATTTAAAATTTTCTTTTATAGAAACTTGGTCTCACCATGTTGCCTAGGCCGGTCTCAAATTTCTGGGCTCAGGTGATCCTTCTGTCTCAACCTCATAAAATGCTGGGATTACAGGCATGACCCACCACACCCAGCCACTTTTGCATTTTATTATCCACAGTAAGCTACATATAAAACTAAAAACTCTGTTTGGAAGGGTTTACCAAAGTTGAAAAGTCTAATAGGAGACTGATCCACATTAAGCTGAGTGACTATACCTGGGGGATGCACTCATCAGGGTAGGAGTATAACAGATGGAAAGCAAATCCCTTGAATTCCCCTCTGGGCAACCCCCATGAATTCCCCTCAGAGGAACCCCTCTGAATTCTCAGAGAGTGTAGGGACAAGTATCTTGATGCTGAGCAAGGCAGGAATAACTAACAACCCATCCCTGATAGGTTGTGAGCACAGGCTAGCCCTAGTGTCGATTTATGTTCCAAATTTGTGTCACAGGATTAGTCCAATAAACTTAAGGTGATTAATTAGAGCATTATACAAAACCGATACTGCCGCTCTATGTCTGACAGAAGCAAACTCAAAATCATCTTTGGAATACACGCATGCGCCACAACGCCTGGCTAAGTTTTGTATTTTTAGTAGAAATGGGGTTTCATCATGTTGGCCAGGCTGGTCTCGAACTCCTGGACTCAAGTGATCTGCCCGCCTCGGCCTCCCAAATCTGAGATTACAGGTGTGAGCCACCGTGCCTGGCCAGTATCAGGCAAGATGTCTAATGTAAAAAGAGATACAGAAGATCTTTTCATGATAATTTTTAATTCACCAGTAAGACATAGTTTCTATTTGTATATACCTAATAACATGATCTTAAAACATATGATCCAAAAATGTGTAGAATTACAAGAAGTTAAATCCAAAATTATAATAGAAGATGTTAAACACAATTCTCTCAGGACTTAATAGAACAGATAAAATATTAGACAGAATATTTGATTCACATAATTAACAAATTTAACCTAACAAAAGGATACAGAACATGCCACTCCAAACTGCATAATATGTGTTCTTCACAAGCAGATACAAAACATTTGCAAAAATTGGCATGCATTAGGTCACAAAGCAAATCTCAGTACATTTCATAGAACTAAGAACATATACTCTGAAAATGCAACTAAGCTGGAAATTAATAACCAAAAAATAACCAAACAATTCTCATATATTTGCAACTGAGAAAATACATTTCTAAATTACTGATGGTTGTTTGTTTGTTTGTTTGAAACAGAGTCTCATTCTGTTGCCCAGGTTGGAGTACAGTGAGGCAATCTCTGCTCACTACAACCTCCACCTCCTGGGTTCATGCAATTCTCCTGCCTCAGTCTCCCAAGTAGCCAGGATTACAGGTGTGCACCACCATGCCCAGCTAATTTTTGTATTTTTAATAGAGATGGGATTGCACCATGTTGCCCAGGCTGGTCTTAAACTCCTGACCTCAAGTAATCCACTCACCTCAGCCTCCCAAAGTGCTGGGATTATGGGCATGAGCCACTGTGCCTGACCCTGATGGTTTTAAGTTAAGGATTTTTGGATATAGTTTGAGCTGAGTAATATAGGCACTACACTACTGTATCAAAACCTGTGTGATATAGCTAAATCTGTATTTAGAGGGAAAGTGATAGCCTTAAATGTGTTTATTAGAGAAGAAAGTCTGAAATTTAATGAGCAAAACAACTTCAAGAAGTAAGGAGGGCCCAGTGCGGTGGCTCATGCCTGTAATTTCAGCTACTCAGGAGGCCAAGGTGCAAGGATCATTTGAGGCCACGAATTTCAGGCCAGCCTAAACAACATAGCAAGATCCTGTATTTAAAAAAAAAAATTTGGCCGGGCATGGTGGCTCACGCCTGTAATCCCAGCACTTTGGGAGGCCAAGACGGGAGGATCACCTGAGGTCAGGAGTTTGAGACCAGCCTGGCCAACATGGTAAAACCCTGTCTCTATAAAAATACAAAAATTAGCTGGGCTTGATGGTAGGTGCCTGTAGTCCCAGCTACTTGGGAGGCTGAGGTGGGAGAATTGCTTGAACCCAAGAGGCAGAGGTTGCAGTGAGCCAAGATCATGCCACTGCACTCCAGCCTGGGCAACAAAGTGAGACTCCATCTCAAAAAAAAAAAAAAAATTAAGTAAGGAGGGAATGGAAAGAGACTAACGGGTTCAAAGTTATAATTATTTGGGAGGAGTAAGTGCTGATGTTATATTGCACAGTAGGATGACTACTATAGTTGACAATAATGTATTGACTATTTCAAAATAGCTGGAAGAAAGGATTTGGAGTGTTTTCACTAAAAAAATGATAAAAGTCTGAGGTGATGGATATGCTAATTATACTGATTTAATCAGTACACGAAGTATGCATATATTGAAACATCGCATTGTACCCATAAATATGTACAATTATGTGTCAATTAAAATTTTTTAATTACATTTTTTTCAGAAAGAAAATTTAATTAGTCTCTTAAAAGCTTGCTTTTTTTTTTTTTGAGTCAGGATCTCACTATGTCATCCAGGCTGAAGTACAGTGGCCCCATCAAAGCTCACTGCAGCCTTGACCCCCTGGGCTCCAGCCATACTCCCACTTCAGCCTCCCAAGTACCTGGGACAACAGGCACATGCCACCATGCCCAGCTACTTTTTTGTTTTTTATAGAGACAGGGTCTCACTATGTTGCCCAGGCTGGTCTCAAAATCCTATTCTCAAGAAATCCTCCCATCTTGGCTTCCCAAAGTGCTGGGATTACAGGTGTGAGCCACCACTCTCCCAGCCAAGCATGACTTTTTGACAATAAAAATCTATCCTTTCTTACCAAAAAAAAGAAAAAAACAAGATTTTATTTTAATGTGGAAGAAAGAAATACATATAAAAGCAGAAATTAATGAAATAGAAAAATACGTATTGAATAGAGAACATCAACAAAGCCAACAGTTTTTTATTTTCAAAGACTAATAAGTTGATAAATTCAGGGAGGAAAAGTGTTTCCTCACTTCTGTAAGTGCTTTAGATTAAGAGCTAAAGAAATCTTTCTTCATTAGGAAAATCTGGATCTACCCTCTGAAACAATGAATGTGACTTTGTTGGCTTTCAGAAGGACAGAATTGTAAGGGAACTCAACTTCTTAATCTCTATCATGAAGACAGAGAACTTTGAGTCCCAGAGAAGGGAAACAGAGGCTCAAATCACACAGCAACTCAGCAGCGTACAGAAAACCAGGTACAGCCGGGCACGGTAGCTCACGCCTGTAATCCCAGCACTTTGAAAGGCCAAAGCAGGTAGATCACTTGAAGTCAGGAGTTCGAGACCAGCCTGGCCAACATGTCGAAATCCTGTCTCTACTAAAAATAAAAATAAAAATAAACAAGCCAGATGTGGTGGTGCACACCTGTAATTCCAGCTACTCGGGAAGCTGAGGCAGAATAGCTTGAACCGGGAGGTGAGGGTTGCAGTGAGCCAAGATCATGTCACTGAGCTCCAGCCTGGGTGACAGAGAGACTCTGTCTCAAAAAAAAAGGAAAAAAAAAAAACCAGGTTCAAGGCTAGCCTTCTTTTCTCTTCTACTTCTTTCTTTCCCCTTCTCCTTCCCCTTTCCTCTCACCACCATCTCAGATCTACCACATGTAAAGTTACGTCCACTGGCCAAGCAAGGCCTCCATCAGGCACAGCTGTCTCTCTCTGCCAAGTTGTCCCAAAGATTATTTTGCCTTGGGTTTGTTCATCCATTGAAGGAAAGGGAAGAAAGCAGGCTTGGACTTTTTGCCATCTGTGACAAAACTCCTATTGTATCAGAGTCCCATGAATCCCTCTGCTGCAGGAGTCCATGATGTAAGAGCTTCTCTCCCTCCTCAACAATTGAAACTTAGAGAATTTGTTTTTTAATTTTGATGCTGCTTCTGTGGGAAAGGGTGAGGGTGGATTGTTCTTTGCAACTCTCACTTAAAGAAATCAACCTCTCAGGCCGGGCATGGTGGCTCATGCCTGTAATCCCAGTACTTTTGGTACTAGGTGGTGAATCATGAGGTCAGGAGTTCAAGACCAGCCTGACCAACATGGTGAAATCCCTTCTCCAGCGAAAATACAAAAAAAAAATTAGCCGGGCGTGGTGGTGGGTGCCTGTAATACCAGCTACTCGGAAGGCTGAGGCAGGAGAATTGCTTCAACCTGGGAGACGGAAGTTGCAGTGAGCTGAGATCACACCATTGCACTCCAGCCCGGCACCAGAGCAACAGCTCCGTCTCAAAAAAACACAATGTCTCCTAATCTTCACTCCGAATGTACTAAGAATCTCACAATCCGTTTGTTTATGGCAAATGCCCCCCTCCAAGAGGAGCCTGTTGTTTTTCACCTCAACTGTGGACACTAAGGCAGTTCTCTTACCCAAACGTTTTTGAGATAATAGGCATTTTCCTGTTTTGGTGACACCTCCTCTTCATACTTGACCTGTACTCTCGCATTAGTTTAACCACAGCATCGCAACGTGGTCATCACGTACCTTCTGTGGTGTTTAAGTCCCGTGCTCACTCAACAATGGTTAACGGTAATAACAATAACCAATAGAGAAGAGAAACGTCCATGCTTTACTTAGGCAAAGGGCGTGTAAATATCCACGGCATTGTGTCAGAAATTCAGACATAAGGATTAGGAGCATGTTGGCAAAACATTCTGTGGTCCCTGGGGCAGAAGAGGACAGGGATAGGACAGATTGTGACCTCTCCCGCGCCTCCCATGCTGCATGTGGACCAAGGCATCCTTCAAGGGTCCCCATGAACCAGCCAGGAAGGGCAGAGAGTTGGATGGTTTCCCACACCAGCTAGAGCAGCAGGAAGCAGAAAAGGCCCTAGATAGCTCCAGTAAGTCTTCTGAGGCCATAGAGAAGAGTTAGGTTCCCCTGAAGTGTGTTAGTGCAGACGCTGTCAGTCCTCGGGGTGACATACCTCTCTCTGGCACTTAGCTTACAATATTGACTGAAGGAGGGAGGCTTCATGACAAGTAGCATATGATTTTAATTCTCATATTCATGGTACCAAGGATAGCACATCTAGCCCATAATAGGTCCTCAGTCAAGGCTTCCATGACTCCATTCACAGACTGGGAGGAGTTGACAAGTTTCCTTTCGGCATGTGTAACACAGATGTCAGCTGAGGTGCCTCTTCTCTTTAAAAATCTAAATAAGATTTGGTCAGACACAGTGGCTCACACCTGTAATTTGGGAGGCCGAGGCAGGTGGATCACTTGAAGTCAGGAGTTCGAGACCAGCCTGGCCAACATGGTGAAACCCCGTCTCTACTAAAAATACATGCCAGGCATGGTGGCTCACGCCTGTAATCCCAGCACTTTGGGAGGCTGAGGTGGGCGGATCACACGGTCAAGAGATCGAGACCATCCTGGCCAGCATGGTGAAACCCCATCTCTACTAAAAATATAAAAATTAGCTGGGAGTGGTGGCAGGCGCCTGTGGTCCCAGCTACTCAGGAGTCTGAGGCAGAAGAATCGCTTGAACCCAGGAGGCGGAGGTTGCAGTGAGCCGAGATTGCGCCACTGCACGCCAGCCTGGTGGCAGAGCAAGACTCCATCTCAAAAAAAAAAAAAATTAGCTGGCAGTGGTGGCGGGCACCCATCCTAGCTACTCAGGAGACTGAGGCAGGAGAATCGTTTGAACCCGGAAGCAGAGGTTACAGTGAGCTGAGATTGCACCACTGCACTCCAGCCTGGGTGACAGAGTGAGACTCCATCTCAAAAAAAAAAAAAATCTAGATAAGGTTTGTCTTAAAAAGCTTCCCACAATTTCTGTGAACCCCTGGAGGGCTCACTTTCTCATGGTTTCCTCAGTCTAGACATTCTGCCTCTACTTCCACTGAATCCATTCAGTTCATGAATGATCTCACCGTCCTACACATTCTTTTGCAGTATCTTGACTCAAATGTGGAACAGAGTCCCTTGAATTTCACAAAAAGCTTATCCACATCAGGCCTCTTAATCTGTAGAAACTTTACAGAAGCATTGAAGAGGAGGAAGAGGAGGTGCGGTCTACATTGCCACAGCACAAGCTCAATAGTACTGACCATCAGATACCCCAGTCTGTAAAAGTTACTCTACCACCATCCATTTTCTTAACCATCCTTTTGTCCTCACTGTCCTTTGTCCACTCCTATCTCTGAATTTCTAATAATTCTAAAATTAAGCATGTCCCATCTGTATTCCTGAAATGACACATCCTCGCCTTTCTTCTCCAGGTCCAGCTTCTGAGGAAGGGGCCCTAAGAAGCATGAGGCTTCCACGGGCTAAGGGGAGGGAGAGAGGAGTCAGAGGAAAGCAGAAAAGTCAGAGGCTTGGGAGCCTTCCCCGAGAAGAGTCCGGGCACTGCTGCCTCCCATGGCCAAGCCCTTGGGATAAGGGAGCACAGTAAAATCCCCACTCAGGTTTTGGGATGTGAGAAAACACGGTCTTTGAGCCTCGTTCCCAACGTCAAACCTGGGGAGGAAGTAGGATCCCTGAGTTCCCATCACACAGCAAGTGCAGACGCAACACAGTGCGGGTTGTGTCTGCACGTGGACAAGTCGGCCTTCAGGAGTTCCCATGAACCAGCCACGGAGGGGAGACAGCAGATGGTTTCCCACACCAGCTAGAGCAGCAGGAAGCAAAAAGGGCGCCAGATAGCTCCAGTAAGTCTTCTGAGGCCACAGAGAAGAGCAAGAGAAAATGGGGCATTTCCCATGTCCCAAGGGGAGTGCAAAGGGATCTGAGGGAGACATGGCCCGGTGGAAGTTCCGCACGTGGGAATGGATGAACTTACCAGGTGACTTCATGGATCGATGGTTGAGGCCCAGACAGGATGGAGTACAGGCAGGAGCTGACATGAGCAAATCATAAAGACCAGAGTCACACTCAAAAATTGCAACACCGGGCTGGGTGCGGTGGCTCACGCCTGTAATCCCAGCACTTTGGGAGGCCGAGGCGTGTGGATCACAAGGTCAGGAGTTTGAGACCAGCCTGGCCAAGATTGTGAAACCCCATCTCTACTAAAACTATGAAAATTAGCTGGGCGTGGTGGTGGGCGCCTATAATCCCTGCTATCCAGAAGGCTGAGGCAGGAGAATCACTTGAACCCAGGAGGCGGAGGTTGCAGTGAGCCAAGATCAGGTCACTGCACTCCAACCTGGGTGACAGAGCAAGACTCTGCCTCAAAAAAAAAAAAAAAAAAAAAATTACAACACCAGGTATTACTGAGAAAAGGGGGAATGGGCAAAATGCCGAATTGACTGAGATTAAGCCCCTGCCTTCTGGGGGAAATGGGTCCAAAAATAAAAATGCAGTTCAGTTCTAGAAGGAAGTTTACCATTGATACCCATATTTCTCTCTTAACACCCTTGGGCAGGAGCCACCTCCCTGGTGTCAGCAAACGTTTTACAATCTTTTCTTCTTAGTGGGTGTTACTTTATTCTCCTCAAGATAGGTCAGCATGTGTATTTAAAAGTATTTTCCACACTATCCTGTTATGATGATTTCATCTCCAGTGACCTATTGTTTTGATTGTATATCTCATTCGTTGTTTTAGAATTGTATTTCTTCCTTGGGCTATGGAACTGTGGTGTGCATATTCATTTTAAATGGGAGATTTTCTATTTGTTTATAAATATTGGTTGCTCCTTCTCTCACGGTCTCTCTCTCTTTCCCTCTTTCTACTCATCCATCTGTGTATAGGAATTCTGAAGTTTCCCCTGTACTGGGTATTGTTGATGTTCTACCAAAAAAACCTCTATGTGCTTGTGCACCGCTCCCCTATCGCCTGGTTGCTCCCTTCCCTCAGAGAACTACTCTTTGTTTAATGGGTAGATGCTTCACTGACTTGATATATGGATTAAAAAGGCCACACCCAGCCAGGGGCAGGACCTCATGCCTATAACCCTAGCACTTTGGGAGGTCAAGGTGGGAGGATCATTTGAGCCCAGGAGTTTGAAACCAGCCTAGGCAACATAGTGAGACCCTGTCTCTGCAAATAAAAATTTAAAAATTAGTTGGGCATTGTGGTGTGTGCCTGTAGACTCTGCTACTCAGGAGGCTGAAGTGGGAGGATCACTTGAGCCTGGGAGGTTGAGGCTGCAGTGAGCCATGATCACGCCACTGCACTCCAGCCTGAGTGTAGAGTGAGACCCTGTCTCAAAAATAAAAATAAAGAGACCACACCCTTTGCCTCAAAGGGGGATTCATTGTGTCATATAATTTGTGCTCCAAAGCCTTCATGAGATCAGGCTAGGGCTAGATTCCAGCAGGGAACTTGTGTTGGTTAATTGTATGTGCCAACTTGACTAGGTTACGGGGTGCCTAGCCATTTGGTCAAACAGCATTCTGGGTGTGTCTGTGTGCGTGTATGGCACTAACATTTGAGCTGGTAAATTGAGTGAAGCAGCCCACCCTCCTGAGGGTGGGTCTCAGCCAATTAATTGAGGGTCTGAATAGACCTTTTCATGAGTAAGCGGGGACTCCTGCCTGACTCAATCTGGAACATGAGTCTTTTCCTGCCTTCAGACTCTCAACAGAAGCACCAATTCTTGGGTCTCCAAATGGCCAGCTTTTGAACTTCCATCATAGACTCTTCTGGTTCTTAGGCCTTTGGACTGAGGCTGGAACCATATCCTCAGCTCTCCTGGGTCTCCAGCTTGCCAACTGCAGGCTTTGGGACATTTCAGATTCCATAATCATGTCAGCAAATGTTTATAATGTTCATAAATGTATAGATATAGATAGATAATATAGATATAGATATAGATATAGATATAGATATGATATACAGATAGATTGATGCCACAGCTATAGATAAGGATATAGATATATCACCTATTAGCTCAGATTCTCTGGAGAACCCTAATGCAGAACACATTCTTACTTAGCTTCTTCCTCTTCCCGGTCCTATTTCTTTCCCTCTCTCCCCTTCTCCAGGAAGCAGCCCCAATAAATCACTTGTACTAGAATCCCTGCCTCAGGTTCTGCTTCTCAGGAACCTAGTCTAAGACTCCCAGTTAGCAGCCTAGAGTTGCAATCCAAAATCAGGTGTTCTGTTAGTGATTTGAATCTCACATCCTGTAATGGTTTGGGCATATCACAGTTCTAGTTGTTGAGCTTGGGGGTTGCTTCAAACCTTAGTTGTGAGTTTGTGTTCATCCTCCAGCCTAGCAAGGCCTACAGCTGCCAACCAGCAGTTTCTTAGACTTGTTGCAGATGAGGAGTTTCTTAGTCTGCCTTGCACTAGCCTCTGACTGCAGTCCCCCTCCCCGTATTACATGGAGCAGAGTTACCCCACAGGGTCTGAACTCCTGGCAGCTGCTGCCTGCTTCAGCTGCCAAGACCCAGAGGACTCAGAATCTCAGCTTTGCTCAACGCTTTGCTTCTGTTCTTTAGTTCTGGTCCTCAAAGATGCTTAATCCTGTTTTTTTTTTTTTTTTTGAAATAGTATTTCTTTTTCATTGATGTATAATTTACATGGTATAAAACACACAGATTTTTAAGTGCATAGTACAATGCGTTTTGACAAATTTATATTAGGTTGGCGCAAACATAACTGTGGTTTTGGCCATTCAAAGTAATGGCCAAAACTGCAATTAGGCCCAGTGTGGTGGCTCACGCCTGTAATCCCAACACTTTGGGAGGCCGAGGTGGGCAGATCATTTGAGGTCAGGAGTTCAAGACCAGCCTGGCCAATGTGGTAAAACCCCATCTCTACTAAAAATTACAAAAATTAGCCTGGCTTGGTGGCATGTGCCTGTAATCCGCCATTGCACTCCAGCCTGGGCAACAGAGCAAGACTCATCTCAAAAAAAAAAAAAAACCGCAATTATGTTTGCACCAACTAAATATATATATACACACACACTAGGTCACCCACATCCAATAAGATAGGGAATTTCCATCATCCATAGTGTTCCCTTGCACGCCATTGCAACTGACACTCTACCACACACAAGAGGCAACCAATTTTTTTCTCCATATATTAGTTTAGCCTGTCCTAGAACTTCATATAAACAGACTTATTACAGTATGTACTCTTTTATTCCTGACTTCTTAGTGGTCAACATGATGTTTCTGAGGTGTATCTGTGTTGCTGCATATATGAATGATTCATTTATATTACTGAGTTGTATTCCATTATATGGATATACCAAGTTTCTTAGTCTATTTTCCTGCTAATGGACATTTGGGTTATTTCTAGTTTTTGGCTCTAAGTAAAGCTGCTATAGACCTTCTTTATTAAATATTTTTATTGAGATACATAATTCATGTACCATAAAATGTACTCATTTAGGCTGGGAGCAGTGGCTCATGCCTATAATCCCAATACTTTGGGAGGCCAAAGCAGGCAGATCTCTTGAAGTCAGGAGTTTGAGACCAGTCTGGCCAACATGATAAAACTCTGTCTCTACCAAAATACAAAAAATTAGCTGAGTGTGGTGGAGCATGCCGGTAATCCCAGCTACCTGGGAGGTTGAAGCATGAGAATCGCTTGAACCCAGGAGGCAGAGGTTACAGTGAGTCGAGATCACACCACTACACTCCAGCCTAGTCAACAAAGCGAGACCTTGTCTCAAAAAAAAAATTATTCATTTAAAATATACAATTCAACTATTTTTAGTTTATTTATAGAGTTGCACAACCATCATCACCATCTGAGGACCTTTTCATCACCTCAAAAATAAACTTTGTACCTATTAGCAGTAACTCCATATCTCCTTCTTCTCCCAGCCCTGAGCAACCACTAATCTTTCTGTTTACAAATACGCCTAACCCAAATCATGATTCATAGCTGTTTTCTTCTAAGACTTTGTAAATAAAAATGTGACCCATTTTGAGTTCACTTTTTGTGTACGGAGTGAGGTCATGGTCCAACTTCATTCTTTTACATGTGGATATTCAGTTGTTCCAAGACCAGTTGTTGGAAAGACCATCCTTTCCCCATTGAATTGTCTTGGCACTCTTGTCAAAAATCAACTCACTGACCAAGCATTGTGGCTCACACCTGTAATACCAGCACTTTGGGAGGCTGAGGCAGGAGAATTGCTTGAGCCCAAGAGTTCAAAACTAGTCCAGGCAACATAGCAAGACCCTGTCTCTATTTTTTAATTTTAATTTACATTAAAAATCAACCAACCATAAATGTGAGGGTTTATTTCTGGACTTTCAATTCTGTTCCCTTAGTCTATATGTCCATCCTTACACCGTACCTCATCATTTCAATTACTGTAGGATGTAATAAGTATTGAAATTGGGAGGTATGAGTCCTCCAACTTAGTTTTCGTTTTTCAAGATTGTTTTACCTCTTCTGGGTCCCTTTCATTTCCATATGAATTATGGAATCAGCTTGTCAATTTCTCCACAGATCCAGCTAGAATTGTGATAGGAACTGTGTTGAATCCAATAGGTCAGTTTGGAAAGTACAGTGTTGACATCTTAACAATATTAAGTCTTCCAATCAATAAATACGGAATGCTTTTCCACTTATTTAGATCTCTTTTAATTTATTTTCATGATATTTTCTAGCTTTCTGTGCCCAAGTTTTGTGCTTCTTTGGTTTAATTTATCCCTAAGTACCTATTTTTTGATAGGATTATAAATAGAATGGTTAATTTCATTTTTGGATTATTTGTTGCTAGTGTATAGAGATGCAATTGATTTTGTGTGTGTGTGTGTGTGTGTGTGTGTGTGTGTGTGTGTGAGATAGAGTCTGGCTCTTGTTATCCAGGCTGGAGTGCAATGGCGTGATCTCAGCTGACTGCAACCTCCACCTCCCAGTTTCAAGAGATTCTCCTGCCTCTGCCTCATGAGTAGCTGGAATTACAGGCGCACACCACCATGCCTGGCTAATTTTTGTATTTTTAGTAGAGAAAAGGTTTCACCATGTTGGCCAAGGTGGTCTCAAACTCCTAACCTTAGGTGATCCACTTGCCTTGGCCTCTCAAAGATGCAATTGTTTTTGTATGTTGATCTTGTATCCTGCAACCTGCTGAACTCATTTATTAGATCTAATAGTTTTATAGTGGATTTCTTATAATTTTCTACATATAAGATCACATCATCCACAAAAAGAGATAATTTTACTTCCTCCTTTTCAATCTGGATGCCTTTTCTTTTTCTTGCTGATTTTTTCTGACCAGAACTTCCAATGCAATATGAATAGAAATGGAAGAGCAGACATCATAGTCTTGTTCCTGATCTTGGAGAGAAAGCAGTCCATCTTGCACCATTAAGTATTGCATTACTTCATTCTCATGCTGCTAATAAGGACATACCTGAGACTGGGTAATTTATAAAGGAAAGGGGTTTAATGACTCACAGTTCCATATGGCTGAGGAGGCCTCACAATCATGACAGAAGGTGAAGGAAGAGCAAAGGCACATCTCACATGGCAGCAGGCAAGAGAGCATGTGCAGAGGAACTGTCCTTTACAAAACCATCAGAGCTTATGAGACTTATTCACTACCATGAGAACAGCATGGGAAAACCCACCCCCATGATTCAGTTACCTCCCACTGGGTCCCTCCCAAGACACATGGAGATTATGGGAGCTATAATTCAAGATGAGATTTGGATAGGGGTACAGCCAAACCATACCATTCTTCCCCTGACCCCTCCCAAATCTCATGTCCTTCCATTTCAAAACCAATTATGCCTTTTCAACAGTCCCCCAAAGTCTTAACTCATTCCAGCATTAACCCAAAAGTCCAAGTCCAAAGTCTCATCTGAGATAAGGCAACTCCCTTCCCACCTATGAGCCTGTAAAATCAAAATCAAGTTAGTTACTTCCTAGATACAATGCTAGTACAGGCATTGGGTAAATACAGCTGTTCCAAATGGGAGAAATTGGCCAAAACAAAGGAGCCACAGGCTCCATGCAAGTTCAAAATCCAACAGGGCAGTCATTAAAACTTAAAGTTCCAAAATGATCTCCTTTGATTCCATGTCTCACATCCAGGTCATGATGGTGCAAGAGGTGGGCTCCCATGGCCTTGGGAAGCTCCACCCCTGTGGCTTTGCAGGGTATAGCCCCCCCTCCCAGCTGCTTACACGGGCTGGTGTTGAGTGTCTGCAGCTTTATCAGGTACACAGTGCAAGCTGTCGGTGGATCTACCATTCTGGGGTCTAGAGGACAGTGGCCCTCTTCTCACAGGTCCACTAGGAAATACACCAGTGGGGACTCTGTGTAGGGGCTCCAACCCCACCTTCCCTTCTGCACTGTCCAAGCAGAGGTTCTCCATGAGGGCCCCACCACTGCAGCAAACTTCGCCTGGACAGCCCAGCATTTCCATACATCCTCTGAAATCTAGACGGAGGTTCCCAAATCTCAATTCTTGACTTCTCTGCACCCACAGTCTCAACACCACATGGAAGCTGCCAAGGATTGGGGCTTGCAGTCTCTGAAGCCACAGCCCAAGCTATACCTTGGCCCCTTTTAACCATGGCTGGAGTGGCTGGGATGCAGGGCACCAAGCCCCTAAGCTATGCACAGCCAAGGGGTCCTGGAACTGGCCCAGGAAACCACTGTACCCTCCTAGGCCTCCAGGCCTGTAATGGCAGGGGTTGACACAAAGGTCTCTGACATCCCTTGGAGACATTGTTTACATTATCTTGGTGAGTAACATTTGGCTCCCTGTTACTTAGCAAACTTCTGCAGTAGGCTTGGATTTCTTCCCAGGAAATGGGTTTTTCCTTTCTATTGCATCATCAATCTGCAAATTTTCCAAATTTTTATTCCCTGCTTCTTCTTGAACCACTTTGCTGCTCAGACATTTCTTCCACCAGATACCCGAAATCATCTCTCTCAAGTTCAATGTTCCACAGATCTCTAGGCCAGGAGCAAAATGCCACCAGTCTCTTTTCTAAAGTATAACAAGAGTCACCTTTGCTCCAATATCCAAGAAGTTCCTCATTTCCATCTGATACCACCTCAGCCTGGACTTTATTGTCCATGTCACTATCAACATTTTGGTCTAAGCCATTCAACAAGTCTCCAGGAAGTTTCAAACTTTCCCACATCTTCCTGACTTCTTCTGAGCCCTCCAAACTGTTCCAACCTCTGCCTGTTACCCAGTTCCAAAGTTGCTTCCACATTTTCAGGTATCTTTACAGCAGTGCCCCACTAGTCTGTTCTCATGCTGCTAATAAGGATATACCTGAGACTGGGTAATTTATAAAGGAAAGTGGTTTAATGGACTCACAGTTCCACATGGCTGGAGAAGCCTCATGATCATGGCAGAAGGCAAAAAAGGAACAAAGGCACATCTTACATGGTGGCAGGCAAGAGAGTGTGTGTGAAAAATTTCCCTTTATAAAACCATCAGAGCTTATGAGACTTATTCACTATCACAAGAACAGCATGGGAAAAACCTACCCTCACGATTTAATTACCTCCCTCTGGGTCCCTCCCACGACACGTGGGGATTGTCAGAGCTACAATTCAAGATGAGATTTGGGTGGGGACACAGCCAAATCATATCAAGTATGATGTTACCAACATTCTTGAACAAGCCATTTTATGGACCAACGTTTTCATTTCTCTTGGATCAATACCTAGGTGTAGAATTCTTGGATCAAAAAATAGGTATATGTTCAACTTTACACAGAATTGTCTTAACAGTTTTTCAAAGTGGCATTTGTACCCAGCAGTCAATCAGATTTCTGTTGTTATATATTATCTATCAAATTTCGATGAGTTTTGGAAAACAGAAAGATCCCCAAACTGTGAACTTCTTACTGCGCCTTAATTAGAAGTCTTTCTAGTAATGGAATGAACAGACCTGTAACCCTCAAGAGGTTCTTAAGGACTCAGATTAGAAACAACTCTTGTATTTACAACTCAAATCCATTCCCTCATATATTCACCCTTTGTCCACTGCACAAACTCCCTCAAATTATTGCTTGGTCATTCCATGAAGAGAAGCCCAACTAGACCACACGGTGCTCCATGCGAACCATCATTTACTTTATGTGCATGTGACATTTTTCTTGTGATATCAAAACGATTAGGAGGAATCTCCCTAAGCAAGGTAACTACAAAGAGGTGGTTGCACAGTCTAGTCTCAGTGCAGATCTTTTTCCTGCTTGCTGGCCTCCAATGATAGTCTGTTTATATCATGTATGATCAAAATAATTCAAACATTTGCGAGGCATGGTGGCTCATGCCTGTAATCTCAGCACTTTGGGAGGCTAAGGCGGGCGGATCATGAGATCAGGAGTTCAAGACCAGCCTGGCCAATGTGGTAAAACCTCATCTTTACTAAAAATACAAAAATTAGCTGGACGTGGTGGCACACACCTGTAGTCCCACCTACTCGGGAGGCTGAGGCAGGAGAATCGCTTGAACCCAGGAGGTGGAGGTTGCAGTGATCGAGATCACGCCACTGCACTCCAGCCTGGGTGACAGAATGAGACTCTGTCTCAAAGAAAAACAACAATGACAACAAAAGCA